>CM074292.1:7322008-7507008 GCA_037194245.1 Opsariichthys bidens
CTCACCACTGAAAATATGAATCAGTCTGAAAACTAGAAAAAAATGTCCACAACGAAATATATTGCGTGTGGCTGTTGTTTTAAAAACCCATTATATATATTCAGAAAGTACTGCATGTGACATAAAATAGTCTGTGGTCCCACACTCTTGAATGCCACTAAAAAACTTAAAAACAGGTTGTACTGTATCCAGCGCTCTGTTAAGTGCACACCGTAGCGAGGACGGCAGGACCTTCTTATTGAGAACGCATCGAGGACACAGGCTTGTCATTACAGAGCAAATGGGAGCTTCTAGAAACTGTGGGAAGCAATTAAATGTCAGCTGGAAATAACAAGTAAAGCACCATAAAACTGCTCAAACATGCAAACGGACAGAAAGCAAGAGACAAAACATGCCCTTGGGGAAGAAAAAAATCACAGAGCAGTCCTCAATCAACGTCTCAATTGTTTCTTTTAGACATCATTTAGATTGAATAGAGACTTCTTTTCAGTTTTATCTCCTGAGAACAGATCCGAGTCATCTCAAGATCACAACTGACAAAGAGTTTAACATGAACTCAAGACCAAATGAATGCTAGAGGAAACATCTGAAACAAAGTTGGTACTTGAGCTCTTTATTAAGCTCTGAAAGAGAAACATCGGAGCAATAAAATATTTTAATTTTAGAAACATTGAGCAGACTCTGAAACATCAGGTTTTAACTCCGCATGTGTGGCATAGCAGGAAAGCCACAGGTCAAAGGAGAAACCGGGATTTAAATGCTCACATCCTCGAAATAGAGGGAGGTCCCGCATTAACAGGAAACAGACTAGTGGCAAATCAGAATGTGTGTGTGTGTGTGTGTGTGTGTGTATGTGTGTGTGTGTGAGAGAGAGACAGAAACTAATTGCCCTTCCTATCATATGGGAAAATCAGTGGTGCTGCTGTGAGTGTGTTTGCGTGGGTTTATCTGTGAAGCAGCAGCAGGATGACCACACCCAAAGATGAACACACAATGGCAGAAAAAGACAGCTACAGTTGTATTTAAACACTGCCAACTCTGTCCTCTTAAAGTCCATCTGAAATAGCCATCGATTCTACTTTATCAGCGTGCTGCATCTGTAGAGAGCAGCCAGTCACAAAATCATACAATTTTTGAGAACTGCGTTAAAGGCACAATATGTAAGATTTCTGGATTGAAATATACGGAAAATACGGAGCCCCAGACATGACATGAAATAGTGCGCTAAATCGTGCTCACGATTTATAAATCAAGGGAACGAAATAGTTAATCGTGCGCATGATTTGATTTTTTTCTTGCACGTCATGTGCGTGGCTCCGTAAAACAACGATAGAACAGTTATATATTTTGTTGACTTGTGTATTTACATTATCCCAGAAGTTTCCAAGAACGTTTAAATCCAGAGAAGTAAGGAATTTTAACCAGGACACGGAACGTGTCCATGTGTCTCCTATCAATGACATCATACCTGCGTTACCCTCAATTAACGGATTTATTTTGTAGAAACCATAGAAACAACAAAGACGCTTTGAGGTGAAGACGACATCTCCCATGATTCCACGCTTAATCCCGGTGTCGTCAAGCTACGCCTTTGTTTCGGACAGGTGACCTCTAGCAGTGAAAAACTACATATTGTGCCTTTCAGTGATGAACCAAATTTGATAAAATGTATAATATAAAGAGCTCCCAACTCTGGAACATGCAGCCAATTGAAATAAAAGCAGTATATGACATAATATACATAATTATGAAAAATTATTTAAAATAGTTATCTTAATAATAATCAAAATAATTATAAATTGTATATATTTATTATTTATTTATTTATAATGCAATTATAATATTTTTATATATTTTTTATTTTTATATAAATATAAAATCATTTTTACCATTTATTTAGGCATCAGAATTCTTTATTGCTGCACAGAAAAACACAAATTCTATGTTTCCAAAACATCAAAACACTGGACGTACTGCAAATACAACAACATCCTCCTGGAATAGTCTCTTGAAGCCCTGGCAGGATTTCCTTCCTTCTCTTCCTGCTTTTTAATCTGAAACTCCTAATTATCTAATTAGGAATTATCTGTTACGTGTTTGATGTTGTGTTAAATGCATCTGAGATTCAGGATGTACCGCAGTTTCTGGAAACAGTCCAGTATCAGGACATTGCTAAATACCCACAAACGCCTGACATAAATTTACGGTATAAATTTGGCAGGAGGACCCTGGGAAAAAAGACCTGGCACAGTATTCAATGAACTATATGTTACGGTGGTGTGTGCAGTGAATACCGTTTCTGTGACAAATATGTAATTGCTGACTGAACTGAAGCCAAAGAGCAGAATTACATTTATAAAACCGATGTAAATTTATATGTGACCAGATACCGTCTCTAGCTAGAAGTTACAATGCACACATGAAGGAATATAAAAGTAAAAACAGATCGTACAATGGAAATCTGTTCAAATATGCACCACACAGAATTTTAAGTGACTCAATATGGAGTGTGTAGCAGCATAATGAACCTTTAAGACCAGCCTGGAGGAAACCACATCCCTGGCTTGGTTACCAGCCCACCGTATGTGCAGCTTTAACAGTCAGTCGCAGAAGAACGACTGCAGCTGCAGAATTGGGAGGTTCTAGTATGATTAGTGTCTTCAAACACTTTTCTTTCTTTTTTTTTGCCTGATTAATCATACTTCTCCTGTTGGAAGTATTCAGAAGGAATAGACTGAGCTTTTCTCTTTAGCATGTCTGTATTTGAGCAGTAAAAGACTACGCATTTCTGCTGAGAAGCCATGCGTCAAAAACAACTGTCTATGCCGTTGTGGGTTGGTGAACAACTTGGGACAAGCCAAAGCTTTCTTTCTCTTGGCCTAGACTGTAACTTACCCACTGAATACCTCCAAGTTGTTTCTTAGGAAATGATTATCCAGCTAACCACATCATAAAAAAAATATATATATATATATATATATATATATATATATATATACATAAAACAACAGGCAAAGCTAAACACGTTTCTCACATCCAGGTTTGTCCATGAAAGACACACACTGTAATGAATTACTGTAAAAATTACAGCATTATTTTACAGCCGCTGGCTGTTTTTTAATAATACAGCATATTGCTGTAAACTGCAATGCATTCTGGGGTCACGTGTTGGTTTGACTCAAATTTACAGAATATTGCTGTAAATTGACCCTTCGTAATTTAAAAAATACAGTTATTTACTGTAATCAGAGAATACAGGGAAATTCTGTAAATTAAATTACAGTAACACTACTGTAAATTTTACAGTAACTGGCTGGCAACCCTGCTGCCAGTATTATACTGTAAAATTTACAGTATTTTTTTAACAGTGCAGAAAGTCAAAAACAAGCGCTGTAGTCAGCTAACTAGTTGATTAAGCTAGCAAATCAGACATGATTATGCATATTCAGATTTGTTGACAGGATAGAACCTTTTCTTGTGATTATCATATTAGTAAATTAATGAAAAACTCATGGTTCCAAAAGGGGGGTTTCCCCAGAAACGCCATAGAAGAACCATTTTGGTGGTTAGTGATCAGCTCTTGAAAGAACTGTTTTTTTTCTCTTTGTTTGAAGAACATTTTAATAATGTGAAGAACCGTTTCCCACTTTAACTATGGAAAATGGAAAGATTCCATGGATTTTTCATAAAACCATCGATGCCAATAAAGAACCTTTATTTCTTTAAAAGTCTAGGCCTCCCTTCCAACGCAACTTCTTTTTATATCTATCTGAGATCTATTAAGATTGTTTAGGGCCACATATAAGCATTATCTGCAACAGATTGTACATGATCATTTTCATCAGTTGCTTCCTCCTAAAATGCCCTGACTCTTATTCTTCATTATGAGGCAGTGCCTTACTCTGAGGATATAGATAACACATCTATCTCGGTTCTGCGCCGTTGATGTGTGCCGTGATGGTTTCTTCCACACCGCTACCCTCAGCCCTGATCAATCAATGGCTAGTTTAATGTTAGAGACCCGGGTCATATGGGAAATCAAGCCTGTCAAATCAGCACTCTGACATCATGAAAAATGATGGCTTTAAAATCCAAACTGAATGTGTAATGTGAAATGTAAATGTATTCATTAACATGAAAGACAGGTTAACTGAAGAAAAATGAGCTTTTGTGTGGAATGGACTGAGAGCTAATGCTTTTTCTAAGATAATTTGATAGAATTCTGCATATATATATATATATATATATATATAATTTTTATATTTTCAATCAAATTATTTTGACCACTTTTGGCATAAGTATGATGTCAACTTTCTTTTGTCTGCTTAAGGGATCAATTTCAGTCATTTAAATATCTCTCCTCCTCATTTCTAAGATTAGCACTCACAAGACAACAAGGCGATGAGCCTATCTAACACAAAAGGGAGTAATCTTTTAAAACACAGGTCTTAAAACATAAACCTTTATAGCCGAGCACCTTGGAGCATCATAAAGAGTCTCAAGAGCTGAAAAGGCAGCAGCAGTTTGTCAGCAAGATTGAATATGCACAGGTTAATTAACTGTCTCTATGCTTAAGTGCTATAAAGTTGGTTAAGGAAGAATCGATAAGCAGCTCGTCTGCACGCATCATTGATTGGGAGGTGACTTTTATTCCACGTGGTGATTTATGGAGGCATGAAAAGGTGTTACCAGAGACAGGTGGGGGAGGAAGAATTATTATGGAGTAATGAACAGAATTAAAGAACATGGATATGTTAATCAGAACATATTAGTAATTAAAGCAAAGAAAAAAAAAGTTTTCAGAACATTTTTTACGATTTTCAGTTCATAGAACTAGAATACTATTCTTCATTCAATTATGCAATCCTGAAATTAATTCATATTTTCATAATAATAATTCCATAATTTATCATATATTATAAATTATAAAAAGTCATAATTATCATTAATTATAATATTTTATATATTATCATCATTTAATTAATTTTATTTAATTAGCATAGAATGGATTAGTTCACTTTAAAATGAAAATTACGCCAAGCTTTACGCCATCCTTGGTATTTATGACTTTCTTCTTTCTGATGAACACAGTCTGAGATGTTTTAATAAATATCCTGACGCATCCGAGCTTTATAATGGCAGGACCAACGAGTATAAATCTGAAGAAACTGAATCCATCCATCATAAATGTACTCCACACTGCTCCGGGGGGTTAGAACAGGTCTTCTGAAGTTTGTGATAAAAACATCCATATTTAACAAGTTATGAAGGTCCTCATTCAAATTACGAAGAAAGTGCAGTTCATAAAGCTTGCGCTATGTCCTACGCCTTCCGTATTCAACTTGCGGAAAAAGCTTAACTGACATGACGCCAGTTCTTTTTTTTTTTTACGTAATTTGAATATGGAAGGCGGTCTGGTGTAAGCTAGATATTTTACTTCATAACTTGGTAAATATGGATATTTTTTAACACAAATGCATCGCTTCGCTTCAGAAGACCTTTATTAACCTCCCAGAGCAGTGTGGAGCACATTTATAATGCATGGATTCACTTTCTTCAGCTCATTCTCGTTGATCCCGCTCGCTGCCATTATAAAGATGCGTCAGGATATTTATTAATATTTTCCGATTGTGTTTATCAGAAACAAGAAAGTCATACACCTAGGATGGCTGGAGGATGAGAAAAGCTTGGGGTGATTTTCATTTGAAAGTGAACTAATCCTAAAGTTTGCTTATAAATATTTTTTTTTTTTTTTTTTTTTTTTTTTTTTAAATATGATGAAAACTATTTAGAAAATCTCCACTGCATTAATATACTATATATACACACAATTAAAATAATAATAATAGAACAAATGTTTGACCAAACACCTGTATATAATGGGTAGAATATTTGTAGGCTATAAAGTAGCAATCATTTGTACGGTATTTCACATGGGCAACAGTCATGACCTTTTAATGTGTAAAGTATACGAGCACCTGGTCACTTACAAAGCTTGTGTGTTTTCTCTCTCTTTCGCCATGTGACAAAGCTCGTCCATGTAGGGCTTCCAGCTGGCATGCACAATGGCTCAGCTGTCATTACACATCTGCACACACACAGGATACCCGTGGTGTTGACAAGGCTGATATTGAATTATACGTTACAAAAACCCTGTACATGGGTAGTTTGTTTACATAAGGCTGTCACCACATGCTGGAACAAATGTGTGTGCAAGAGCGAGAACCAGAGAGAAATCATCAAACTAAGCCTCAAAGTCTCTTCGCAAGCTATAGCTGAGGAAATCCATCATATTCATGATTATTAAGGGAATATTTCTCTCCATAAAAAACTGTATCATCTAACCCTCATGTCATTGCAAATCCATAGATGTTCTCTAAAAAAATAACAACAGTTTGGAAAGTGAGTAAATATTGACAGAATTTTCATTTTGGGCTGAAAGACGTGTCTATTTCCCAATTGTCTGATTTCAAATGGGAGACAGACAGACGAGAGAGAGAGACTCCACAGACATTATATTGACAGAGGGCTGAATGCCCTGTCGATGAGACACGGCTCTAAACTGGCTAGGTTATTGACAGGTGATATTAATGAACCGAGTGGCATTAAAATAGAGAGGACGAATCAATCGCTGATCACGCAGACATATAACTGCTTGACAGACAGTCTAAACATGCAGTTTTGAAGGACGGCCAAAGATGTCTCAGCGTGAGGAGTTAATTAAACCAATGATCTCTGCTGGAAAACTTTACGGCGAGCGCTGCATATGCATTTCGGTCTAGATAAATTACAATGTCTGTTATAAAATTGGGCTACTGTGAGATAAAACATCTGGTGGCTCACTTGATTACCACTTTCAAGATTTTAAGTGGGTAACTTGGATAAAGAAAATTGCAGTCTCCAAGAATCAAAATCATAGGGAGAGATTATATAGACAGGTTATTTATGATTGGTTTGTAATGCAGTACAGGTGTTTTTCGACCCCCTGCCAAATTATTACCCCCGTTGAAGACGCAACCTGATTGGCTTTTCCTAACCCCACCCCTAATTCTTCTAACCCCTCCCCCAACCCAAACCTAACCCAATAGGCCTTTTCATAGCCCATGATGACGCGTTTTAACAGTCATCATTAAATCCTGCGACGTTGTTTTTTTTTGTTTTGTTTTATAAATATATGTATATTTATACACTATACATTTTATTTTATTACCTTTGCATTAAATGAGGGTGTTTCTAATATCTTTCTCTCTTCTGACCGCCGTTATCAATCGCTCTCTAATTTTTTTCCTCTTTTTGAAAGTTATGAAATCACAATTGAAGAGTTTTTCCTTTTGCTATTCGTACAAATGGAAACACAAAAAATGTATTTAATGAAGTCTCTCATTCACCGCTATAAAAGTTAACCCAACTATGACGACTTCGGCTTCGGTAGAAACCCAGAAATGTGAAAAAGGTCCATACAATAAATTGGGGTCAGAATTCGGACCAACACCGGCACTTGTATTTTAATCTTTAGCTTAACTTTTCCACTTGTGGTACTAGAACGGGTGGTTGCCATGGCATTGGTTGCTAAGGAGTGGTTATTAGCACGTTGCCATATAGTTACTAGGGGAGTGTGCTTGCTATGGACAGTAGTTACATGCTAGCCCGAGTCAAATAAATAAATGACAAATATATTTTCCAGTAAATGAAACTGTGAGAGTTGATGCTTCAATGTAAAAAAGTATTTAAACACTTCATAAAGAAAGTAAAAGTTCACTCTATGAGATACAGCATAGAGCAGGGGTGGCCAACGTCGGTCCTGGAGAGCCACAATCCTGCAAATTTTTGCTCCAACCCTAATCAAACACACCTGAACAAGCTAATCAAGGTCTTAAGGGTGACTAGAAAGCTACAGGAAGGTGTTTTTATCAGGGTTGGAGCTAAACTCTGCAGGATTGTGGCTCTCCAGGACCGACGTTGGCCACCCCTGGCATAGAGCATCTGCAAATTTACCGTTATTTCTTTAAGAAAAATGCCATTGTTCTGGTACCTGAAAGGCATTCACGTGTTCGCGTGTGCCTTCAGTGTCCATGCAACGAGCGCATATCATCGAGTTGCAAACTGAAGTTTAACACGTTTAGAGGAGTTCATAATCCCTTGCCCTGCAGTAAAAGCGATAGTAGTATTCCTAACTATTAGCAGACGACCTACCTGTACCACTGAAGACCCTTCTCATAAAACCTGTCAAAGAAGTGCGGCTCTGCGCCCACGGCTCTCACGTCGGGATGAACGCGCAGGAACTCCAGAAGCGCGCGCGTCCCCCCCTTTTTCACACCGATAATAATCGCCTGAGGAAACTCTTTTGTGCCAAAATTGTCTGACACAGACAGGTTGTTGTAGGTGTCGTTGCCTAAGCCTCGCTGCCGCTTCTCATCTTCCACGTCTGTCGCATCCTGATCGGGGAGTTCGCGTACGATGGAGCCGTTCCAGTGCGCGTCCGGCTGGAGTTTCTTCCCGTCCTTTGGGAAAAGTTTGCTCCTGAAACTTTGATGGACGTACAGTGGACTCGGCATGGAATCGCAGTATCCAGTGAGGCAGTAGAATAAATAGGTGAATATAAGGATCATGGTAAAGAACACGGACACCTTGGAATGCGCTTTCAGGTGTCCGAAGTCGAAAGTCGTTGTCCAACATCCCATGAGTGTCTTTGCTTCGCATGAAATAACACGTTGAACGGAGGAATCATGCCGTATTAAATGTAAAAGAATAACCTTTGGTTGCAAGACTAAACATTTATTGAGATTTACTGCGACTCATAATTACCAAATCCACTGCACGCCATGTTTGCGCGATCATGTCAGTCACATAACGAACTTGTCATGTTCTTTTTGCTGGACTGATATGACTTCTTTGGCTTGGTCTCTCGCAGTCACGCAGCTTCGGGTGACCAGGGTTACCCATTCATCTCCCACCCGTTTTTGGTGTGAATCCACGCCCTGCCTTCCGAGTCCCGCCCCTTTTGCTCAAATGACTTTTATGAGTTGCCTATGCAGTTACAAATCCATTAAGTACTGTATAATCGATGAGAGCTAGAGAGCTTATTTCTTGAACAGGAAAGGAACAGGTCAAAGTTCACAGCCCTTACAGCATAAGAGAGATAGTGAAATGTTATCTCAGGTATTTTTATGGCATGCACTTTCCTACACTGGCTGCAGTGTGAGGCAGTACAGATGAAGAGGTCAGTGAGTGAGCAACACCTGTCCTGCAGGCCACACACTCAGCGGAGACAGTCTGTGCCTCGATCTGGTCTCTGTAGACTTAAAACTATAAGCAAATCACCTCAGTTCATGCAAACATTGGGTAGCTTCACTGTGAACATAGTAGCAGTAACATAAATAATAGCAATATGAAATTAAATTTAAAAAAGGAATAAAAATAAACCAGGGGTTTCTAAACTTTTTAATTAATTAATTAATTAATAATAAAACTCAAATATTGGCCCACTTTCTAAAAAAAAATAAAAAAAATAATAAGGCTACATTTTTTAATAAATTAATTTAAACTGAGAACATAGAGAAAGACAAACATAAGTGTGGTATTATAAACACAACACATTGTTCCCATAATTAAATAATTGACTTTTATTTATCATTGTACTAAAGCAAAAGCAAATTATTAAAATACTGTCTGGACAATATTTACACTGTAAAAAAGAATGGTTGGTTTAACTTAAAAAGCCTTCAAATTTTGAGTTCATTGAAATTAAAAATTTTGATTTAATACAATGAAGGTGATTGCAGAAACTCAAAATATTTATATCTGAACCACATTAATTATTTAAGTTGATCTGACAAAAAAAAACATTTTGTGATAAATCATGAAAATATTTTTTAAATATTTAAAAAATATATATATTTTTAACTTACTTTACTTCTTTTTACCCAGAAAAATATTTAACTTCAATTCAGATTGCACAAAATGATTCCAAATCAGGTTTACAGAGATTGCCAAACTCTTTGAACAAAGTATGTGAATTGAAGAGATGAGCTCTTAAAAATATATTTTTCAATTCACAAAAAGTCTGGATTTTTCCTTTAAACTTCCCAAATTGATTTGCAAAAAGCTTTTCTCTCCAATTACGAATTTGAAAATCACTGCTCTTAATATTCAAGCAGACTTGAAGACCAAAAATATTCTTACTCTTTTGTACACACAACTCTTAAAGGAATAATTCACTCAAAAATGGAAATTCAGTCATCATTTACTCACTCTCTAATTGTCCAAACCTGAATGATTTTTTTCTTTTGCTGAACACAGAAGATGATATTTTGAAGAATGTAGGTATAACAAACAGTTGAAGGGCCCCATTGACATCCATATATGGAAAAGAAATAAATAGAGGTTTGGAATAACTTGATGGTGAGTAAATGATGACAGTATTTTAATAATTGGGTGAACTAACCCTTTAATTGTAGTTTGGAATTTTTGCTGACTTGTGCAGTTCAAATATGGGTTTTGGTGAAAAAATTTGAAATGTTGCCCTCACAAGTAGGGATACTTTTCAGTCAATCTAACAAAATCTTACTTTGGTTGACAATCTTTCCTCTTGTTAACGCTACAGGACAGGTGTCTTTATCATCCAGACTCTACGGAGCCTGCAGCAAGGCTAAAAACAACACTGCCTGACTGTGGCCAAACAGGACCCTCATGTCAAACTCAGGATTATGTCATAAAATGGGATCATTAAGACTTTACAGCACTACTGGACAGTTATAGACTCAAAACACTCTTTAAATGTTCCAAAATCCTCTTCTAGCTCTATAAAGATTGCTCTAAGACCCGGCGATACCATGTTGATTCTACAAAAACCACGAAATCAACAAGCTCATGCTAATCGTCCCAGCTTTGCAATAAGGTACACATGATCTAGTTACTCTTGCTTCATGTCTTTTTGACTTGGCATCATTTTGGAAATGCCATCTCACGGATCTACAACAAACTCTTTTAAAATGAAAGATTCTTTATTGGCATCTGTGGTTCCATAAAGAACCTTTCCATTGCACAACATTGTCTGTATAGTGAACAAATGCTCTTTAGATATTTATTACACAAATTAAAAAATGGTTCTTTCAAGAACTGTACACTGAAACCCAAAATGGTTCTCATTTGACATCGCTACAACTAGCTTAATTTTTTTTTTTTTTTTTTTAGTAAAGAAAAGGGCACTTTAAATGAGGGTTTTTAGTTCCATTACTATAAGCAACAAGACTTAAAGTCCCCCTGTGATAAAAATCAAGTTTATATGTTGTTTATATGTCTATGTGGTGCTTTCAATATGCTTTAAGAAAAACCATGTGCAAATTTATCTGTCAGCTGAGTACTTTCTCCTTAAAACTGCAGTTAAAAAAAGACAGTCTCAAACCTACTGTTTGAAATCACTCATGTCTGTGACATCACAAACTACCTTCTAACCAATCACGTCAATGTTCCGGTGGACTTTAGCATGCCATTAAAAGCGAACTATCAGGGAGCCTCGAAAAGAAACCAGGTTATCCCAGTATATTTTTCTGTTGATATGGAAAATCGTGTAGATTTACCAGTATGGCGGGTGAATGATGTACATTACGAGGTTCTGTCAGGACCACTATCATCAAATATGATTGAATTGCATAGAGTGTGTATTGGCGTTATGGTATCACTGCACATCCATGCAGTAGAGAGAGCAGCAATATGCCCCCCCCCCAGGGGTAAACAGAACCAACCTATGCACATATCATTAATGTCAATCATTTAACATGTACACATATTTCAAAAATTAGTCAGATTCAGTGGAATCAGAAGGCCAAATACTGACTGACGAGAGGAGGAGCTGGGGATGGAGGAGGGTAATTAGCTCCTAAGAAACGCGATAGCTACTGATAATACTGAGGAGCTTATCTAAGGATGCTGTGATAGGCGTCATATTCCTATAGGTAGACGTGAGTCACCTGGATCAGCTGATGCAAGCTTGACGTGACCTGCCAGAACTGACGCTAATTATTATGAACTATTTGCCTTTCGTCACTGAGTTGTTAAAGCGTTTGTAAGGATACTGATTGTTAGAAGCAGCTGCTGTCTGACTCTGAGATGAAGAACGGAAACATGCTTTGTGAAACATTAGCAAAACATTATTAGCCGTTTGATAAAGTAGTCAAAGCATATTAGTTGCCGTTATGTGTCCGATGTCGTAAACAGTGATAATATTGTGCAGCGTTTACCTCAGTAAATTGACCGAGTGGATCTCTGAGCTGGCGTGAGCGAGTGGAGGCGGGGCTACTTTGCATATTCATTGATCGAAGTATATTAAATGAGGCAAAGGTGTAGAGTAACATTTAAGCTAATTAAGGGATGAAGAATTTTTTTCTCACAGTGAAAAAAAGAGTTTAAATATGTCATTTTGGCGATCAAAGATGAGTTTTAAGGGATACAATTATTGACTACAGGGGTACTTTTTAAAAAATCGTCAAACATTTCCATACAGTGTATTTACATTTAAAGGAGACACATGACATTTCTGTAGGGACCATAATATCAGACATATTGGGAAGGCGCTTTTGAAGAGCATAGCATATCCACCCAGATTACAATAACGTTTTGTCAGTTTGGCTATTTGTAAACAGTAATGCCAAATGAAAATACCAAGATCTTGTTCACCATGTGCCCCAAACCTGTATGAGATGATCGTTGTCTGCAACAGAACAAAATAACACTGCTCAAGAAGAATCAAGTGTTTCTGGCTACATATTTGAGGAAGACCACCAGTGAGCTGCCACCCACAAACGTGTATCATACGCATGACTGATGACCTGGCAACCTTTTCACTCAGCATCTGTACCTCGAGCCAAACTTATATCATTATCTCGTGGTGCAACATGTCACACAAAATGAACTCAAGCTTAATACTGCTGACAGAAAACATACCAGAGCTGTCACTAGAAAGACAACAATTAAAAAACAAATCATATAATTATTTAAAATGGGTTTTGCTTAACAAAAATCTAGACAGTATATTTGATATATCTCAAATAAACAATACCGATCTGGGAGTAATCAGATTTCATGTGTCACAATATGACCAACAGCTACCAAACCAGTTCTTTAACATTGAACTCGCGCGACCTCGCAGAGCGTCTCAGTGTAATGTTTGCATGCTCGAAGCTATGTACCACTGCAGGTCAGACTGGTTACACTAGGTTAAAAATAAAATGTTCTTTAGGTTTGTCAAATTTATTGAAGACATGGTATTTTGCCTAAAATTAGCAGGTTTTTTTAACATTTATTTGAGATTGAGCATGCTGGTCCAGTTACTTACACAAGCCATTTAGCAGTTGCTTGTCAATCAGAGCAACCTTTTGTGCCGTATGCTAATTGCAGGAACAGTGTTTACTGAAGTAGCCTGTGGTTATTGTGCTTTGTACTTATATGTGCTTTGCTCTTGTGTAAAAATATTGCTTTTTACAATGTAGATTGCAGCTCTATAGTGATAGCAGGAAAATGATTCAGTGGCGCAAACAGAGTTTATTCTGGCTATACAGCAGCTTTGAAAGAAAACCGTGTCATTCAGCTGAAGTCGGTTCAGTGCTGATTCAGTTCTGTTGTAAAGATCAATTATTAAATTAGTTATTTCATCTATAAAGCAGTTCTGCAGAAAACAAGTGCATATTACACTAAAACAGTATGCACAATTTAATAGGATAGTTCACCCAAAAATGATTTACTCACCCTCAAGCCATCCAAGGTGTATATAATTTTCTTCTTTCAGACAAACAGAATCAGATATATATATATAAAAAAAAAACCTGCTTCTACCAAGCTATATAATGGTAGTGAATGGGGGGCCCGATTTTGAAGCCAAAAAGAGTGCATCCATCTATCATAAATGTATGAATAAATGTATAAATGTATAAAAGCAAAGCCATGTGTTTTTGTAAGAAAAATATCAATATTTAAAACTTTATAATCTAAAATATCTAGCTTCCAGAGGCCGCATCGAAGTCCATTTGCTCCAAACGAGTAACCCGTGACGGCATGTATGACGCAGGATGTAGGAGTATCGTAAGTGTAGATGCGTCTAGCGGTTCAAACAAATAGAGCTGTGGAACAAACTCAAGCTCCTGTTCTCTTATATCAAAATTGAAACTTTCTTGTTTTAGGTTTCTAATTCATGATCGGTGTTTTGTTTTGCTGCATCCTCTACGCTTCCACTTTCATCATTACATCATGCGTCGGGTCAGAGGTTACTCTTCCAGCTTTTTTTGGATTTTTTTGCATTTTTCATCATTTAGCAGACGCTTTTATCCAAAGCGACTTACAAGGGGAGCAATTAGGGGTTTTGTGTCTTGCTCAAGGACACTTAGGTCATGGTATTGAAGGTGGAGAGAGTGCTGTTCATTCACAATCCCCACCTTCAATTCCTGCCGGCATGGGAATCGAACCAGGAACCTTCAGGTTACAAGCCCGACTCCCTCACCATTAGGCCACGACTACCCGACCAGCTCAAACCGATGTGTACCGCCATCTGCCGGAAACAGTTAATTATGTTTTAAATATGGATTTTGTTTTAACGAAAACCCATTGCTTCGCTTCAGAAGGCTTTATTAACCCCCTGGAGCCATGTGGAGTACTTTTAAGATGGATGGATGCACTTTTATTGGCTTCAAAATCGGGCCCCCCATTTAATGCCATTATAAAGCTCGGTAGAGCCAGGACATTTTTAAAGAAGATAGTCATACACTCCTAGGATGGCTTGAGGGCGAGAATAATTCTCATTTTTGGGTGAACACTTTAGCTCATCTCAGACTTGTAGAACCTGAAAACAACGACAAGCTCAAAGGGTGGACATGTGTTGCTCACGGCAGATTTCTTTTAATGGCATGTCAGTTTGGGACTAACATGAACTGGTAATTCTTAAAGGTCATTTTTTAGAGTGTAGAAACAGTGAGAGAAACAGAAAAGGCAAAAATAGGCTATTGGTCTATTTCTATTTTCTACAGGGACAGGCTAATTCTCAAGGATCATTAAAATATATAAACTTTTGTTTATTTTTATTTTGTTAAATCTATTCCTAAAGTGCACCTTATTATAAGCTGTTTTTTTTTGCCAATGTCCTTAATCACCTTCAGCCAGATGTGGCATTTGTTTTCACAGCTGGGGAGGTGTTTCTTCAATATTGCATGCCTGCACATACACACAAACTCACATACGCATTACACTGACACAATTTAATCTGCGTGCTCAATCGGTAAAGGGTGAATGAGAGCAGATCACATCACGCTAATGCTTCAAAAACAACAGCACATGTGCAGAACTTTCCAAAGTCACCTGCATCACAATGCAGAGGAGATAAGTACCTGTTATGCACAACACCTGGATATTGTGGCATCTTAGAGATGCCAGCTGAGGATCGCCCACAACAGCTCGATGTTAGTTTAACACTTTGAAGGTTTCTTGAAGAAAAAAGTGTCTTTAGCATTCATACAAGTGAAAATACGCTGTTGCGATTGCCTGGAAATGTTGCGCCTTTGAGCGTGCCTTTTCCTGGACCTCAGCACAGTGTTTGCACATGAAAGCTCTCTACAGTGCATGGTATGGAAGGCCTGTGGTTAGCCTTAAGTATAGGGAAGACGTGAATTACATTACAGTGGATGGGTGTAGCAGTCAAGAAAAAGAGGAAGGAGAGAAAAGTAGAAAGAAACAGACTCAAAGGGATTTTCAAGTGGCATGTCGGGGCAGGACATCTTGCAAAGCACCTTGGATCCTTAAAGGTAAAGTGTGTAATTTCTGTGGCGGAAACAGAATTTCAAAAGTAATCACTGTTTTCGAACAAGTTTTGAGTTTGGCGTCGCTTGTATCGCAGAAATTACACACTTCACATTTAAAATGCTGATCATTTTAGTCCTGTAATCTGCTGTATTTGCAAGTGAAATGGGATATTTAAAAAACCCATTTGAACTTCATTGTATCCATCTGAAATTGACTGGAAAAGTGGGCGTTGCCAGAATTGGGCAGAGGTGTTGAAAAAATAAGATAAAGTCACCTGAAACAAAATGATTTCTGAGGTGAAGGAAGTTATTATGTGATTGAAGAATAAAAAGATAAATGATTATTTTTCTTTGAAATGATCTGAGCTGATGAATCGCTCACAGTAAGACTCAAGAACATGTATTAATAAAAGTGAATTTTGAATACATGGCGATTCTTTGGTGCAGGAAACGTTTATTAGAATGGAGATGTTAAATGAGACAGCAAACAAGCAACACAGACATATACAGTTGAAGATCCATCAATCTCTGACTCCAATCATTTTTTTTTATAGCAGTTAACAGTAGTAAAGTGCTTTTTTACTATCCAATAAATGTCAGTTGTTTAACAGCTTTAATAATCATCAAAGGATTCTTTTTTGTGCTACCATATCAATATTTCCACAATTAAAAAGAGCCTTAAAAAATACACAGAGTTTAAAGACCAAAATATGCTGTTTTAGATGCGTATAAAAGAAAGTAAAAAAGAATCACAAGACACAGGATGCTCAATTGGAATTTGAATAAAAATTTTAAAACTACAGAACTTTATTCTTCCCTTGTGGCCTATAAAATTAAGGTTACTTTATTAAATATTCATTCATTCATTAACTATTTCAGTCCTATCTGTCTCTTGGTGATTCTATGGCCATCTTTTGCCATACACCAGAGACAGTCCATGAATTTTCATGGAGATGATTTTCCCGGGGAAGGTCGCCAGGTCTTTCCCCAACCCTCCCCATCACTTGGGACTCTCTCACACACACACACACACACGCATGTATTCACACCAACACATTTTTAGCATCTCCAAGTCACCTATGCTATATGCCATGTTTTTGGATTGTGAGGGAAATCGGAGCACCTGGAGGAAACCCACACAGACACAAGCAGATACTATTTGGCAACAGTACTACCTCACTGAGCCACCATTAAATATAATGAAATCTAAATAACTATACATTTCAAACTTTGACTATTAATATATATTTAATTTTAAACTCTCAGCACTTTCATTTTAACAAGACTAGACATTTTTAACACTGATTTTATCCAGAAAGGCTTCATGGCATCTTTACAGACCGACAATCTACTTCCTTTCTGGCACACTTCCTTTCCCTTTTATCATTCTCAGAGAGAATTTGTTGTGTTCATGTTGTTGTTGTTTTTTCTTATCAGAGAATCACATCTGTGGCAGGTGCTCAGAGAGCAGATAGAAGACAATCCTGCTTTGATATGCAACATAAAAAAATTAAATAAAAATTATATATAATATATATATATATACATATAATATATATAATATATAATAATATATATATATATATATTATATATTATATATATATATATAATTATATATATATATATATATATACTATATATATATATATATATATATATATATATATATATATATATATATACACACACACACACACATATATAGGTGAAGTGTTATTTTTGTGCTTTTGGGGGCAAAAAGAACAGAAGCATATATACATATATGAACTTTTTGCCTTATATCTGTCAATACACGGAATCTTGACAAAATTTCCCACTAATAAATGATCTGTATTTTGCTTCAGTTTTATTAAAAATCCATTTTGTACCCATTAAAATGAGATTATGAAATTAAATAAAATGTTTTTTTTTTTCTTTATGACACTATGACAAACATCCCATGTCATTGTGTCACTCATAGCATGTCTCTAATAGAAAAAACATTTCTTTACATGCATGTTTGTGGCCTAATTTAAGTGATAGCTAATTATTTACTCACCAAAGCCAAATATGAATCACTTTTGGCACTTAGTAAGAGTTCATTTTGGACCCTGCAGGGAATATCGTGACACTTTTTTTAATAGATCTCTGAAAGCACAGATGTGGCATGCAAGTTCAAATGATCACAAGGTGTTGACAGAGTTCTTTAAATAACCTGAAGCACAGGGATTCAGAATTAACAATTTGTAGAAAATAAAACGCCTACATAGTCAAATGTCATAATGAACGGAATGTCACAAGGTTCCCGCGTTACATTCTTCGCTGGTGAATAACATTGCGCAACCAATAGTGACACCTTCACAGGCAATTATACTGCGGTATCGGGTTCAGTGGCATGCAATTCATATGAGTGATGCTTGAATGTAAGCTTCTTTGTGTTGGTTTGTTCTGTATTGTGATAGTTGTTTATGCCAATAAAACACAGCTCAAATATGTAAAGAGCTTTCATTCTCACGTGAGAATCCATTTGCATTAATCTCTATTATTACACATTGCACAGAAATCAAGCCCGCCCTCTTCTGGAAAAAATCAAGCTCATTTAAGAAAAGGCCAAGTGGGTGATATGAACACATACATACAGGAAACAAGTTAAAATTGTTAACTATTCGTAACTTTGGCGAATTGGTTGCTAATTCAGATGAATTTTTATAATCTCATTCATATATGTGCATACAATCTGCTTACGCCTCACTGATGGTTAGGTTTAGGGGTACTCCTTAATGCTGGCTTTGTTCTAAAAATCATGTTTTGCGGTTGGTTAGGAGTATACATCGATTAAAGTAATTTTACCACACAAAATTTTGAAAACTCACAAAATATATGCATTTTCTCTCAGATCGGGGAGGAATGGAGAAAGGGTTGGAGCTGAAGCTTTAACAATTTATCATCCTATTATTTCCCACTCATTTCTCGACAATTTATGGATTGGGTTGGGGGTTGGGGATTAATAGATGTGTCACTTGGTTGTCCGGCATAGGCTATAGGATGTCCAGTACTGCTCCTGTCCGCTCCAACCCCAGTTAAACACACCTGAACCAGCTAATCAAGCTCTTACTAGGCACACTAGAAACTTCCAGGCAGGTGCGTTGAGGCAAGTTGGACACAGTGGACCGAGTTTGGACACCTCGCCTCTTCACCCACATTTCTCACTGCAAAACATTTGCGACTGAATCCAAAAACTTTCAAATATTTTTTCCTCATCACATGGTGACATATTTTTCATCACCACATCCCCTAAGGGCTTCCAATAGTACACTCAAGATAAACTATTTCACATTAAGTTTTATTTGAAATATTTCAAAAGAAACGCGTACGTCAGGCTCGGCTGACTGTGGTTTTTACGCGTGGTTCTTATTCTCACTGCCTTTTTTCCCATAAAAAGAAGAATTTCTTAAACTTGACATGAAATGTTAATTTAAAATCAATCATCAGCATGTCTGCTATGATTAAAGCCATCTCTTCCTTGTTAACAGTGAGGCAGTTCTGAAACTCTCGAAGCTAAGTCATCTGTTCTCTCGCTTTCATTTGCGGTCATGAACTATTCAGCGCAGATTCTCTGTTTTTGTTACATTAGCCTTTGTAATGGGTGTTGACAATGTCATTTAATCTTGATAAATGATTTTATTTATCATTTATTTATTAGCACTCATAATTCCACCATTACAATTAATTTATCAAACAAACACTGGACCAGATATTGTGTTAGTATTGTCCATATTATTATTTAAGAGTGTGCAACTCCCACGTTTGATGGGACGCACAGCCTTTGACGTCATAAACAAAAAGGTTACGAAAACAAAGCGTTTTCTCCTCCCTTTAAGCCTGTTTATTTTGTTGTGAAAACTATGCTAAATGTAACTATCAAAGTGCAACCAACCATAGAACTGTGATTTTGAAATATAATAGTTGGTGTCACTTGAAAACCACTTGGTTATAATAAATTATAGCTCTAAATTTAGAATTTAGTCATCATCTCTATACCCATTGATCGTCTTGTCTTTCACTTCTGTGGAAGGTTAAATGAGGTGGAGTGGGTGTAGTGGTTAAGGCTGATAAACACAGGGTTGAATTTCTTTTGTACTGGTTTTTGGAGGGGAGTCTGTGGACTTATGGAGTCGCTATAGTGCAGGGAGCACCACAGGTTTATGAAAAAAAAATACTATAGGAATTTTTAACTTTTTTTTTATATTTCACGTTTTATTACAATTCTGGTAACACTTTAGAACATTTTGAGGTTTTTGTACATTTTTGTACAGTTTGGTATAGTAATTCCTTTTGATGGATTTGGTAACACTTTAATTATTAACTAGGGGGTTACCATGATCTTCAATTTAGAATACGGATCCAAATAATTAATAGTTCTTTTAGAATGATGTAGTAACACTTGAGTTATTATTATCAAATACTTTACAAAAACCTCAAAAGTTTACAATGACTTCAGTAGTTACTAGAGAGTTATCATGTTTCTCACTTTAGAGTACTGATCCAAATAATTAGTAATTCCTTCGGAAGCATTTACTTACTAATTCGTTAATCAGAGTTTCTTGTTAGTTAATAGTAGTTACTATAATGCGTTACTCATTTGTTCCTGTGTAGTTATTCATTAATGACGGAACAGTATTCTAAAGTGTTACCACAATTCTCTCTGAATGAAAGAGAAAGAAGTTTATTGTAATGCTTGAACAGTTTTAGATACATGTCATACTCACTTAATTACACCGTGTAAACTGTCCTTTAAGGCATTTTTGACAGTTGCCTGATACTGTAACTTTGCAAGTTGCTCGTTCCAAGCATTTTTAAAGAAGTTTCCATAGTTCTTCTATGGATTTAGTCTCTTTAGTCTCTTCATCTCAAACAGACTTGGTGAGATCAGATCTCTATGTGAACCTTACCTGTTATTTGCAGGAATCCTTTTTCATACAAGAATCTCGCAATGCATTATTTAAAATGTTTGTAAATCTAAAATTGATGTTTCCTTGTGGTCCACTAAAGTCAAAAGTATAAAAAATTGTATGTGCAATTGTAAATGTGCTAAAAATAACACCAGAAAATTAAGCTTTTTTAATGTTATTTGAGCATAATAAACAACATTTATGGGACAGTTCATGTCAGATTTTGTTGCGGATTTGAAATATGTTATTTAATTGTGAGTCATGCCTGAAATAGTTGCAAATATGGCCACCAAGTGAACAGACCCCACCCTCCCTCCGTAGTTGGACTTTCATGGCATGAGAACGCATTCTTCCGGGAGGGGGTGTAATGAAATGTGTATGTTATGTTTTGGATTTGTTTTCACTGTGTTCTGTCCCTCTTTTCCCTGCCTGTGTTCCCTAGTTAGCTTCCTTGCTTGTTAATTAGTTGCATGCACCCGTCAATGTTTTATGGTTGCGTTTTCCTGATCATTTTCTGTGGATATATCATTAAATTCAGTTTATTTCACAGAATCTACTGCGTCGTGTGTTTCGTTGCAGCCAAACTGTCACACTGTGTGTATATATATATTTTTGTTCATTGTTGGCCTAATTAAATGATGGGATTAATAACAAGGATTTTTATGCATAGGGTATATTGCTATAACACACTTTTTTCAGTAAGATTACCTGGCTGGTGATAATGTTTTAAAAACAATGAAAATGTGTTGGGCGTTGATACGTTTTCTATGCAGTGACGTTAGCCAATCATAACTGTGGTTGTTTACTGACACGCTTTAAATGAACTGCCCTTGAAACATAATTTCAGACAGAGGGTCAGAATAAGGGTTTATTGTTTTTCCACATATATATTTTGTATTTGTGTGCAACAGTGAACCATAAGGAACATATTAAAATAATAAAAAAATCTATGTCATGAACTCTTTAACATATCTCGGTTAGGTTTAAGGTCTGGTTTAGTGTAGGTTGTCGCTTACATTATTTTTGAACGCAATAGATCATTAAGCTTCTTGCAGCGGACATTGTATTCTTGAGCTGCCGCAATATACATACAACAACCAGCATATTAAATAGTTATTAGATTCACGTTAGTCTGTTTTGGTTAAAATTGAGCATGCTTATTGTGTATATTGCTGTATATTTTGATTTGAAAGTGACTCAAAGTTTGCAAGAAACAACGTAATATTTATTATTTTTGAAATGTCAAGACAGGAGTCTTTTGAGCTTACAAAATTTAGAGGTCTGAAAAATGATCTCTCTGTGCAAGAATAGCAACTCCATAGGTTAGAACTGACCCTTCGCTGAGTTTGATTGACAGGCGATCTGACCAATCATAACCCCGAATCTCCCATTTTGTCCGAGAAAGCAGTCAGGGGAGTTAGTAGATTAATGTTGGGGAACTTGAACGTGAAAAATTGTGTGCACTCACGTCTTGAAAACACTTGAAACAACATTCCTTCTGATCTTCATTCATGTTTGTTTGATGCTATAAATGAACTAGTATGAAGAGATGATCGGTTCACGAGGAGCTACAGCGATCTGTCACGACACATTAAAGACACACTAGACGCTATTTATTGTGTAAACTTCTTTAAAAGATTACAATATTTGAAATATGAAACTGTTTCATATCAAAAGTAAACTGCTCTGTCTTGTCTGTCAACACGTTGTCAATGTCATCTTTGCTCCGCAATGTATTTTTCACTTCGTGAGAACATGATGTGTGGTTTGTCAGACATAGCAACAGTAACTAAAGAGGGCAAGTCTTTGCGAAGAGTTAATTTATTTATCAGTTTACCTAAACATTAAAATGATCTGCAAGAAAATCTGCAAAATTGCCCTGTACATACAGTGACAGAACTAGACAAAAGAGATCATTTACTTACATCGTAATATCATGTTGGTACAAGTCATTACATGAATTAAGCTTGTGTTGTGAACTCTGAGTGATGCCAAAAATACCACTGTAAGAAGTCACCATGACCTGTAAATCAATGTGACCTATGTGACGTCTAGAGGCAGTTTGGTTAGACCAGTTTGTTTGGTTCCAAGCCAAGTCAGTGAATCGAACTGTAACACAATTATGTCAAACTCCTATAAGATAAGAGAGTGGCAGCTTTCTATGAGGTCTCACTTTGGGTTTATGTTTTTTTATCCTAATAAAGGTTATCTATTTTAACTGTATAATTTGGCACCACTTCATCGGAATGCTACCTGTCTAATTGGAGGCCTTCACCTATTTGTCATCTTTTCAAAGTCCAGATGAAAGCACATCTCTCATCTCTTCTGTTTCAGATATGCTGATAAAAATACAAGTATCCTGCTTGTCAAGTTCTATACAGTTTCTTGTTATTTTAAACAATGACAGCATCAACAATACAGTAGAACTGAACTTCTTGAATGAAATGCCAATGCTTGCAAAATGCAAAAGAGTCATTTTAAAGGAAGTGCGTCATGAGCGTGACGGTGAGGATGACAAGACTATCTTTACAAAGGTTTGCCGCGTGAGTATGTGTTGGAATTGTCACGGTGTACTTAATGTATTTGAGCTATTTAGATTTCTTTGGGTTATTTAGTAATTTTTACCCCACTGGAATTCACTCTAAAGTACAATTAGGAGATGAAAGAAGTTTCATCGTTTCCTGTGGGTGCGATACATCCTGCAAACCACTTTGTCATGAATTAATTGATAGTTTTTAATAGATGTCTTGTAATGAGCTGCAATTCTTTACTTTAAATATGCATACAAATTCACGTTCTGCATATTAATACTGTGGAATCATTTCCAGTTGACATTGGCTGCATCCGAAATCACATACTTCCTTACTATATAGTAGGCAATATAGAGTATGTGACAAAAATGTATGTCTGAATTGACAGTAGTCATAAAAGAGTAGGCAAAAAGTACCCGGATAACCAACTACTTTCAGCGAGAAGTTTGCATACGATGAACACTTTACTACCCCACGAGAATACAGGCGAGGATTTGTGAATGGACGTGAAGTGATGGTAGGTCACATGATAATGGCAACATGGCGAATGTAGTACGTCCACATTAGATTCATATTCATACTATATAGAACAGATGATTTTAACAGTCACAAAGTAATTATTCAAAACAAGTACCTACTCAAGATAGTCTGCGATTGCCACTAACAAGGCAGGCAACGCAACAAGGAAAACAGGAACTAAACACAGGAAGTGAAAACAGAAACAATGGAAACAGAAAAACGCTTAAAGTGACCCTATTATGCATTTTTTCAAATTCGACTTCATGCAGTGAGTAATGTAGCTGTATGTGAATGTATGAGAGCCGTGAGGGAACGGCACGAGGCCAGTGACGCGAGAGATAATGAGCGTCAGCTGCTCGCTGCACCGGTCTCGTATCCCTCACGGAGGAGCTCCGGAAGCATAAAAGAGGAGCGACTACAGTGAAGGACGAGAGAGGACTAGGCCTGGACTTTATGTTGTGTTTCATTTTGTCTGTGTGTTTGTCTTTTACTTTCGTTTTATTGTTTGTTTATTTATTTGATTAAGAATGTAAAAACTGTAAAGCTGAAAGTGCATTATTAATAAAGTTATTGTCTTTAAAAAGAAAGAGTCGACTCTGAAACGCTTAATCGAGTCGATTGTAATTCGAACCCCATTTCCTCGAAGTTCACACTGCCTATGTTCTGCGTGGAGATCCTGCTAAAACTTGAAGCCCCTTCAAACGCTGTAGATTGTTCGGCATGAGTGGATAACATGCCGACAAGACGCTGATCGCTGTGAAAGGAAATTTGGTCTATTTTCCCTTCCAAGGGATGAGGCTATGAAGAATCAGTGGTTAAAGATGGGACAGAATCTGCTTATTTGGACCATTTGCTCCGCAGAATCACAACCTGTAAGTATGATTAATTAATTATTAGTGTATTTTATACAGAGTGTTCAAAATACATAGTTTTGTGTTTTAGCTATATTGTGTATGTCTCCGGCTAACTCACGTTACTATTGTCTGACTGAAATACTTCTATTAATCAGCTGTGGGCCACCATTGCTTAAAATTGTGTCCATTACTGGAGATTGTCTTTCATTCTTACTACTTTGAGTAATGTTAAAGGATAGAGCAAGATTTGTTTTACAAACTTTAATGTTAGTCATTCACGTTAGTGTTTGGCAAACGTATGCACTATTAATGATACTGTTAATAATACTTTCTCACATGTGCACCACAATAAATCAGCAATATACACATCGGTTTGTTGATGGAGATACACTTGTTAATGCTGATGGTGAGGAATTACAGTTGCAACATCTCATGGTGAACGCCAAACTGAGTAGCGTATTACTGAGAAACGTCCTGCTCAAGTGATCCTTGCAATGGAGGTTTGGGTTGAACAACTAGTTCTTCCAATGTTTCATAATTTGACTCACGTCTGGATTTGCATGGTATTGAGATTGTAAAATCGAAGCCATCGTTACTGTCTTTAAGAAGCTCTGGAGCTGTAAGCTGTAGACCAATCACAACAGACTGGTTCATCTGGCCAATCAGAGCAGAGCAGGCTCACAGAAAGGAGGGATTTAAGAGAATGATTCATCCGACAAGTGTTTTGAAATTCACTGAAAAATGTGGTGATGTGCATTGTATATTATGACAATATGAAAGTGTTTTTTGACCTTTGATGCATGTAAACTTGTTATATAAGAGCTTCTGAACCTTTCAAATAGCATAATAGGGTTACTTTAAACACAAGACGTGGGAAGACAAGACCATGATCATGACAATATTGACTGTGGTAATATCTGTAGACATTATAATTTTAAAATCATCAAAAAGCTCCATTATTCATTGTTAATATGATCTAAAGCTTTCTCAGAGAGTTTTGTTAAAAACTGACAATCAGTAATCTGTGCAATTCATGTTTAACAATCCTAAAATGTCTAAAATGTGTGAGAATGGAAACGTAGTCCTGTTGAAGATTTGTGAGATATAAAGTAAAGGTTATATACTGTATTATAATATTGTGTATAATCTGTCTGTCCCGCCGGATCCTCATAAAAAGGATATATTATATTATATTAGTTAACATAAAACCCTTCTCAGAGAACTGGTTTCACATCATCTGTGTCCACCACATCAATGGATAGGTAAGGTTAAAAGTGGAGGGTGGTTCACACCCACCACACCCATCTATTCACTTCTAAAAGTTGGTTGTAATGACATGAATGACAACTACTTGATTCTACTTTTCTTGAGCAAGATGACACTTAAACTCACATAACCAGAAGGCTAAACTTCTTTATGTTTATACTTTTATGACTTACTATGTAGCTGCTTATTGCTTGATGCATATTTAAATAAGTACATATATATCTCTGAAATGTTTCAGAAATGTTTAATGTCCTAATCAGGATTTTAATGAGACGTAAACAAGGCCGAAATTGCGAACTCAATATGAACACACCAGTAAATGTACTAGCGATCAATAAGAAACTGATATAATAAGAAACACAGGTGCACCTGTGTGTTATGTGTAATATTCTACCTGGAAGACAGATATATGACGAAATATTGCAAGTTCATACTATACTAAATATGTTTCTACCCAATCAGCAATAAAAGTTTATCTATTGAGCATAGATACGTTCAAAATATTTATTTAGGAAATATCCCCAGAAGCAATGAATGTAAAGAATGCTTTAGTTAACCAGGTGTCTTTTGACATCTCGAACGTGTTGCAAAGCATTTGACGTGGGAAAAATAAACATGCATATGCAAATCACCTGCATGATGATCTAAATGCATGTATGCTCACACCTGTCATAAACACTAGTCTTCCAGTTTTTGTAGAGCTGCAAATTATTGTTTAATTCTGAGAAAACTAAATATAGGCTTGTAATTTGTCCTTAAAATCATTATTATATCATAAAATCTTTTTTTTTATATTATTTGTTTTTTTGTAATGTCCATACATAATATTGGTAAGATCATAAATACAAAATGCATATCTCCTTTTGAAGGTTAATCGATGTCTTTGGTAGCGTTAGCTAAATGTATATAGATTTAGAAAATAGTAAATAGACTGATATATGTTAATTTATCATTTAATTTGTACACATATTTTTTAGTTGTTTTTAGTTACAACTAGATCAAAAACTCAATAATAATGAGACACCACAATTTCCATAACACATCATGTGCTGTATAAAAATGTCATTTCATATGATATTGTCACATTTCGATTTTTATCATCAACCTGTTGAAGGTAGGGCATGTCAAGTTGTTTAACAGCCTCTATTTATATACCTGGTATTTTTCTTTAGCATCACCATTACGGCTATTATAAATTGCTAAGCAAACAATACATACTGACAGATACAATAATACAATAATGCAAAAAAATCACAGCCTCTGACCAGTAGCATTCCATTGCTCATTTAAGCATTTCAATCATGGCCCCAACCATCAGGGCGTCATCACATTCTCTTTAAAAGGCAGTATTAGCACAGGTGAGCCTAGTAAAACTTGAGCACGGCATAACTTAAACGTGAAGCCGTTGAGCCAACAGTGGATTTACAACTTTCTTTTTAAAGTTCAGTATTCAATATTTTTCTTCAGGGATTGGTAAGGACATTTTTATAGTTATATTTTAATTAAAGATGTTAGTTTTAAAGAAAGCGGGGAGTTTTAATACTAAATTTCTATAGTCAGAAATAAGCTAAAAAGATAACGAGCCAAAAATAAATAAATAAATAAATAAAATAAGTAATTGTCTAGATTTGCTGTAGTCTGTGACTTTTCAAGAAGTAAAAAGTCATTAGTTAATGTAGCAATACATTTGCTAATCTTCGTTATTTAATGAAAATACAGTTGTTCATTGTTTGTTCATGTTACAGTGTTCACAGTGCATTCATTAATGTTAACAAGATATTAATCATGTATTAGTAAATGTTGAATTTAACATTAACAAAGATTAATGAATGCTGTATAAATGCAGTTCATTATTAGTTCATGTTAACTAATGAACCTTATTGTAAAGTGTTACCAAAAATTTTATTAAAGTAGAGGTGTGTAAAATGTATTTTGTTCGGGGCTCAAGATGAATTTTTTTCTTTTGACTCACTCTGTAACTCTGCAACATTTTAAAGAGATATTTCATCTCCTTGGAATTATAAGATTCTATTTGCATTCTGAGCGGTTTTGAGATATTGAGCTTCAAATTTATTGCATTCCATTCGACTTTGTAGATAGAACCTTTTAGTTTTCTAAATGGAAACTCCCTGAATGTAAATAAGATGTCACAGAATAAGAATATATGAATAACTCAATTTTGACAACAATGTCAGAACCTTATAATTCCAGTTTTACTATTATTTCTGATGCTGTGTAACCTTTTGGAAATTGTTACAAAATTAAAGTACTGTTTGTAGTTTAGGTTTATTCTAGCAGATTACAGGCAGTTGTATATGACACTGGTTGTTCCTCTATAGGTTGCAGTGCTGTTTTTATACGTTTGTGCTCTGTCTTCCTCCAGCATAGCTTTGATGATAGAAAATGTGTTTGGGTATGTATTTAAAAAAATCCTCAATGATATATTGCTTTCTTTGCAGACTCTCTTCTTCACCACTTGACCTTTCCAGGATGGAGAGGAGAGCTTTTATTATAATATGGATTTTTATCTGTAAGTGAATTATTATTATTATTTACTTGATTAAAAACAACTGCAAGCAAAAACATTTTTGAGGGATATTTTTTTCTCACTTCAAAATCTAAAGTGACTTGCATATGCTTAAAAACTTATAGCGCCCTCTATCATCTGAAATGTAGTACTTTGCATGCAAGAATTGTCCAGTGTCCATATAAACCAATTTTTGTGAATGTTGGATATAGTGGTCACAGTATACAGACATTTAGTTTTAAAACAAACAGCTAAATGAGCTTGGTGTGTGTAGATGATGAATGTAAATTTAGTTTAAATTAGATAAAAACCCAAAATGTTAATTATTTTAACAAAATAATAGGAATATTACAAAATGAATGTTATTTTTTATGTACTACCATCCTGAATCTGATATTTTATATAAAATATGTTTTCTTATAATCCACAAGACAAACTAAAAGTTGAATTTATAGAAATTACCCTGTTCAAGTTTACATATGCTTGATTCTTAATACTATGTACCTGGATGATCCATGGCTGTTTTTTGTTTGTTTGTTTTGTGATGGTTGTTCATGGGTCTCTTGTTTTTCCTGAGCAGTTAAACTGCCCGATGTTCTTCATAAAAATCCTCCAGGTCCCGCAATTTATTTGGTTTACAAGCATCTTTTGCATATTTGAACCCTTTCTAGCAGTGACTGCATGATTTTGAGATCCATCTTTTCAAACTGTGGTCAACTGTGGCCTCATATATAACTATTACAAAGTGAAAACATTCACTGATTTGGGCAGTTTAACTGCTCAGGACAAACTCATTAACAACCATCACAAAACAAAAAACAGCTGTGGTTAATTCGGGAACCAACACACAGTACATGTAAACATTAATTTTTATGAATTCAACTTTTTTGTCTTGTGGACTATACGCAAACATCTTTTATGTAACATATCCAGGACAGCGCTAAAAAACAACAACATGTATTTTGTATAATCCCTCTTATTTTGTTAAAATAATTAACATTTTGCAGATTCTGCAAGGTGTATGTTAACTGTTGACCACGACTGTATGTATTTAGGCACTTTCAAAAGTTAATAGACAAGAAGGATTTAGAGATTATCCCATAGGGTTCTTGAGATTGTAAATATTATAATGCCACCTTGTGGTTGATTCTTGTCATATGTATTTACATTTTGAAAATTCTTCCTGATTCAACTGTCCTGATTTTGCCAAGTCAGACACATTCCTGGATCATATCTAATGATATCGGTCTTTCGAGGTCATTTTACGTTCCAAACATTCAACATTATGGTCCAAAAATTTAATCATAACCATATCCCTTCCCATAAACCTAACCCTACCTGTAAGTTATCCGTGAAATCGTAAAATGAGGAAAATGATAGGTGAATAACAATGATGATCCTAACCCTGGTTGTAAGCTAAAACTTGACATAAACTGTAAACTTATCCCTTATATCTGATTGGTTACTTGTTGATCCAGGGACAAGTTGCACTTGTTGAAATCAAGTTCTGCATTAAGGATAGTTAATTGCAGTTACATAACATTTAGTAAAAGAAAGATTTTAACCCATTTTTTTACGTTTCTCCCCCCCCCAAACATATAATTAGTAAAATGTTTTATTTTGATGTAATTGATAGTTTTAACCTATGTTTAGTGAAGTGATAGTTTTAGTATATGTTTAGTAAATTACTTAACACTGTTCATTAATTGACTTTAAGTTCATATTTTTTGGGATTACTCACATGAAGTTCCATTGAAAGTAAAATATTTTCTATGATTTTATAAGGTACAGTGGCAATCTCTATGGCTCAAACAACAACTGTATCCTCTTCAACTACGGTTGATTCAGACACATCTACAACAGTAAAGCTTGCTGATTCCTCCACTACGAGTTCATCATATACCACAACTGAATCACAAACAACACTGTCAACTTTAGAGACTACCTCTTCATCTGAAAGCACAAATGTTAGTACAGCTGAAACAACTACACCAGCCACAACAAAAGAATCGTCAACAGCTAAAAATGACGAGAGCACAACTGTAAGTACAGCAGAAACAACAACACCAGAAACAATATCAGAATCATCAACAGCAACAACAGATGAAAGGACAACTGTTAGTAAAGCTGAAACAACTAAAACAGCCACAACTGACTCGTCATCAGCCTCAACTGAGAGCAAAATGGTTAATACACCGGAAACATTAACACCAGCAATAACCGAATCATCAACAGTCACAACAACTGAGAGCACAACCATTAGTACAAGAGAAACAACTACACAAGCCACAACAACTGAATCTTCAAGAGCCACAACAGAATCATCAAAAGCAACAACAACTGAGAGCACAACTGAAACAACTGCACCAGACACAACAGCGGAAAGCACAACTGTTAGTACAGCTGAAAAAGATACACCTGCCACAACAACTGAAAGCACAACTGTTAGTATAACTGAAACAACTACACCAGCCACAACAACAGAAAGCACAACTGTTAGTACAACTGATACAACTACACTAGCCACAACAACAGAAAGCACAACAGATAGTACAGCTGAAACAACTACACCAGCCACAACAACTGAGAGCACAACAGTTAGTACAGCTGAAACAACTACACCAGCCACAACAACTGAAAGCACAACAGATAGTACAGCTGAAACAACTATACCAGCCACAACAACTGAGAGCACAACTGTTAGTACACCTGAAACAACTACACCAGCTAAAGCAACAGAATCATCAACAGCCACAACAACTGAAAGCACAACCGTTAGTACAGCTGAAAAAACTACACCAGCTACAACAACAGAATCATCAACAGCCACAACAATTGAAAGCACAACTGTTAGTACAGCTGAAACAACTACACCAGCCACAACAACTGAAAGCACAACAGTTAGTACAGCTGAAACAACTACACCAGCCACAACAACTGAAAGCACAACAGTTAGTACAGCTGAAACAACTACACTAGCCAAAACAACTGAAAGCACAAAAGTTAGTACAGCTGAAACAACTACACCAGCCACAACAACTGAAAGCACAACAGTTAGTACAGCTGAAACAACTACACCAGCCATAACAACTGAAAGCACAACAGTTAGTACAGCTGAAACAACTACACCAGCCACAACAACTGAGAGCACAACAGATAGTACAGCTGAAACAACTATACCAGCCACAACAACTGAGAGCACAACTGTTAGTACACCTGAAACAACTACACCAGCTACAACAACAGAATCATCAACAGCCACAACAATTGAAAGCACAACTGTTAGTACACCTGAAACAACTACACCAGCTACAACAACAGAATCATCAACAGCCACAACAACTGAAAGCACAACTGTTAGTACAGCTGAAAAAACTACACCAGCTACAACAACAGAATCATCAACAGCCACAACAATTGAAAGCACAACTGTTAGTACAGCTGAAACAACTACACCAGCCACAACAACTGAAAGCACAACAGTTAGTACAGCTGAAACAACTACACCAGCCACAACAACTGAAAGCACAACAGTTAGTACAGCTGAAACAACTACACCAGCCACAACAACTGAAAGCACAACTGTTAGTACAACAGAAACAACTACACCAGCCACAGCAACAGAATCATCAACAGCCACAACAACTGAAAGCACAACTGTTAGTACAGCTGAAACAACTACACCAGCCACAACACCTGAAAGCACAACTGTTAGTACAACTGAAACAACTACACCAGCCACAACAACTGAAAGCACAACTGTTAGTACAGCTGAAACAACTACACCAGCCACAACAACTGAAAGCACAACTGTTAGTACAACAGAAACAACTACACCAGCCACAATAACTGAAACAACTACACCAGCCACAACAACTGAAACAACTACACCAGCCACAACAACTGAAAGCACAACAGTTAGTACAGCTGAAACAACTACACCAGCCACAACAACTGAGAGCACAACAGTTAGTACAGCTGAAACAACTACACCTGCCACAACAACAGAATCATCAACAGCCACAACAACTGAAAGCACAACTGTTAGTACAGCTGAAACAACTACACCAGCCACATCAACTGAAAGCACAACAGTTAGTACAGCTGAAACAACTATACCAGCCAAAACATCTGAAAGCACAACAGTTAGAACAGCTGAAACAACTACACCAGCCACAACAACTGAAAGCACAACAGTTAGTACAGCTGAAACAACTACAGCTGAAACAACTACACCAGCCACAACAACTGAGAGCACAACTGTTAGTACACCTGAAACAACTACACCAGCTAAAGCAACAGAATCATCAACAGCCACAACAACTGAGAGCACAACTGTTAGTCCAGCTGAAACAAATACACCAGCCACAACAACTGAAAGCACAACAGTTAGTACAGCTGAAACAACTACACCAGTCACAACAACTGAAACAACTACACCAGCCACAACAACTGAAACAACTACACCAGCCACAACAACTGAGAGCACAACTGATAGTACAACTGAAACAACTACACCAGCCACAACAACTGAAAGCAAAACAGTTAGTACAGCTGAAACAACTACACCAGCCACAACAACTGAAAGCACAACAGTTAGTACAGCTGAAACAACTACACCAGCCACAACAACTGAAAGCACAACAGTTAGTACACCTGAAACAACTACACCAGCCACAACAACTGAAACAACTACACCAGCCACAACAACTGAGAGCACAACTGTAAGTACAACTGAAACAACTACACTAGCCACAACAACTGAAAGCACAACTGTTAGTACAGCTAAACCAACTACACCAGCCGCAACAACTAAAAGCACAACAGTTAGTACAGCTGAAACAACTACACCAGCCACAACAACTGAAAGCACAACAGTTAGTACAGCTGAAACAACTACACCAGCCACAACAACTGAAAGCACAACAGTTAGTAGAGCTGAAACAACTACACCAGTGAGAACAACTGAAACAAATACACCAGCCACAAAAACTGAAAGCACAACTGTTAGTACAACAGAAACAACTACACAAGTCACAGCAACAGAATCATCATCAGCCACAACAACTGAAAGCACAACTGTTAGTACAGCTGAAACAACTACACCAGCCACAACAACTGAAAGCACAACAGTTAGTACAGCTGAAACAACTACACCAGCCACAACAACTGAAAGCACAACAGTTAGTACAGCTGAAACAACTACACCAGCCACAACAACTGAAAGCAAAACAGTTAGTACAGCTGAAACAACTACACCAGCCACAACAACTGAAAGCACAACAGTTAGTACAGCTGAAACAACTACACCAGCCACAACAACTGAAAGCACAACTGTCAGTACAACTGAAACAACTACACCAGTCACAACAACTGAAACAACTACACCAGCCACAACAACTGAAAAAACTACACCAGCCACAACAACTGAGAGCACAACAGTTAGTACAACTGAAACAACTACACCAGCCACAACAACTGAAAGCACAACAGTTAGTACAGCTGAAACAACTACACCAGCCACAACAACTGAAAGCACAACAGTTAGTACAGGTGAAACAACTACACCAGTGACGACAACTGAAACAACTACACCAGCCACAACAACTGAAAAAACTACACCAACCACAACAACTGAGAGCACAACTGTTAGTACAACTGAAACAACTACACCAGCCACAACAACTGAAAGCACAACAGTTAGTACAGCTGAAACAACTACACCAGCCACAACAACTGAAACAACTACACCAGCCACAACAACTGAAAGCACAACTTTTAGTACAGCTGAAACAACTACACCAGCCACAACAACTGAAAGCACAACTGTTAGTACAGCTGAAACAACTACACCAGCCACAACACCTAAAACAACTACACCAGCCACAACAACTGAAAGCACAACTGTTAGTACAGCTGAAACAACTACACCAGCCACAACAACTGAAAGCACAACTCTTAGTACAGCTGAAACAACTACACCAGCCACAACAACTGAAAGCACAACTGTTAGTACAACTGAAAGAACTACAGCAGTCACAACAACTGAGAGCACAACTGTTGGTACATATGAAACAACTACACCAGCCACAACTGAAAGCACAACTTTTAGTACAGCTGAAACAACTACACCTGCCACAACAACTAAGAGCACAACTGTTAGTACAGCTGAAACAACTTTACCAGCCACAACAACTGAAAGCACAACTGTTAGTACAGCTGAAACAACTACACCAGCCACAACAACTGAAAGCACAACTGTTAGTACAGCTGAAACAAGTACACCAGCCACAACAACTGAGAGCACAACTGTTAGTACAACTGAAACAACAACACCAGCCACAACAACTGAAACAACTACACCAGCCACAACAACTGAGATCACAACTATTAGTACAGCTGAAACAACTACATCTGCCACAACAACAGAATCATCAACAGCCACAACAACTGAAAGCACAACTGTTAGTACAGCTGAAACGAGTACACCAGCCACAACAACTGAGAGCACAACTGTTAGTACAACTGAAACAACTACACCTGCCACAACAACAGAATCATCAACAGCCACAACAACTGAGAGCACATTTGTTAGTACAACTGAAACAACTACACCAGCCACAACAACTGAAAGCACAACTTTTAGTACAGCTAAAACAACTACACCAGCCACAACAACTGAAAGCACAACTGTTAGTACAGCTGAAACAACTACACCAGCCACAACAACTGAAACAACTACACCAGCCACAACAACTGAGAGCACAACAGTTAGTACAACTGAAACAACTACACCTGCCACAACAACAGAATCATCAACAGCCACAACAACTGAGAGCACAACTGTTAGTTCAACTGAAACAACTACACCAGCCACAACAACTGAAAGCACAACAGTTAGTACAGCTGAAACAACTACACCAGCCACAACAACTGAAAGCACAACAGTTAGTACAGCTGAAACAACTACACCAGCCACAACAACTGAAAGCACAACAGTTAGTACAGGTGAAACAACTACACCAGTGACGACAACTGAAACAACTACACCAGCCACAACAACTGAAAAAACTACACCAACCACAACAACTGAGAGCACAACTGTTAGTACAACTGAAACAACTACACCAGCCACAACAACTGAAAGCACAACAGTTAGTACAGCTGAAACAACTACACCAGCCACAACAACTGAAACAACTACACCAGCCACAACAACTGAAAGCACAACTTTTAGTACAGCTGAAACAACTACACCAGCCACAACAACTGAAAGCACAACTGTTAGTACAGCTGAAACAACTACACCAGCCACAACACCTAAAACAACTACACCAGCCACAACAACTGAAAGCACAACTGTTAGTACAGCTGAAACAATACACCAGCCACAACAACTGAAAGCACAACTGTTAGCACAACTGTTGCTGAAACAACTAGCTGAAACAACTACACAACACACCTAAAACAACTACACCAGCCACAACAACTGAAAGCACAACTGTTAGTACAGCTGAAACAACTACACCAGCCACAACAACTGAAAGCACAACTCTTAGTACAGCTGAAACAACTACACCAGCCACAACAACTGAAAGCACAACTGTTAGTACAACTGAAAGAACTACAGCAGTCACAACAACTGAGAGCACAACTGTTGGTACATATGAAACAACTACACCAGCCACAACTGAAAGCACAACTTTTAGTACAGCTGAAACAACTAAACCTGCCACAACAACTAAGAGCACAACTGTTAGTACAGCTGAAACAACTTTACCAGCCACAACAACTGAAAGCACAACTGTTAGTACAGCTGAAACAAGTACACCAGCCACAACAACTGAGAGCACAACTGTTAGTACAACTGAAACAACAACACCAGCCACAACAACTGAAACAACTACACCAGCCACAACAACTGAGAGCACAACTATTAGTACAGCTGAAACAACTACATCTGCCACAATAACAGAATCATCAACAGCCACAACAACTGAAAGCACAACTGTTAGTACAGCTGAAACGAGTACACCAGCCACAACAACTGAGAGCACAACTGTTAGTACAACTGAAACAACTACACCTGCCACAACAACAGAATCATCAACAGCCACAACAACTGAGAGCACATTTGTTAGTACAACTGAAACAACTACACCAGCCACAACAACTGAAAGCACAACTTTTAGTACAGCTAAAACAACTACACCAGCCACAACAACTGAAAGCACAACTGTTAGTACAGCTGAAACAACTACACCAGCCACAACAACTGAAACAACTACACCAGCCACAACAACTGAAAGCACAACTGTTAGCACAACTGAAACAACTACACCACCCACAACAACTGAAAAGCACAACTGTTAGTACAGCTGAAACAACTACACCTGCCACAACAACTGAGAGCACAACTGTTAGTACAACTGAAACAACTACACCAGCCAGAACAACTGAAAGCACAACTGTTAGTACAGCTGAAACAACTACACCTGCCACAACAACTGAGAGCACAACTGTTAGTACAACTGAAACAACACCACCAGCCACAACAACTGAAAGCACAACTGTTAGTACAACTAAAACAACTACACCAGCCACAACAACAGAATCATCAACAGCTACAACAACTGAAAGCACAACTGTTAGTACAACTGAAACAACGACACCACCCACAACAACTGAAAGCACAACTGTTAGTACAGCTGAAACAACTACACCTGCCACAACAACTGAGAGCACAACTGTTAGTACAACTGAAACAACTACACCAGCCAGAACAACTGAAAGCACAACTGTTAGTACAGCTGAAACAACTACACCTGCCACAACAACTGAGAGCACAACTGTTAGTACAACTGAAACAACTACACTAGCCACAACAACTGAAAGCACAACTGTTAGTACAACTGAAACAACGACACCTGCCACAACAACAGAATCATCAACAGCTACAACAACTGAAAGCACAACTGTTAGTACAGCTGAAACAACTACACTAGCCACAACAACTGAAAGCACAACTGTTAGTACAACTGAAACAACACCACCAGCCACAACAACTGAAAGCACAACTGTTAGTACAACTGAAACAACTACACCAGCCACAACAACTGAAAGCACAACTGTTAGTACAACTAAAACAACTACACCTGCCACAACAACAGAATCATCAACAGCCACAACAACTGAAAGCACAACTGTTAGTACAGATGAAACAACTACACCAGCTGCAACAACTGAGAGCACAACTGTTAGTACAACTGAATCAACTACACCTGCCACAACAACAGAATCATCAACAGCCACAACAACTGAGAGCACAACTGTTAGTACAACTGAAACAACTACACCAGCCACAACAACTGAGAGCACAACTGTTAGTACAACTGAAACAACAACTGAAAGCACAACTGTTAGTACAGCTGAAACAACTACACCAGCCACAACAACTGAAAGCACAACTGTTAGTACAGCTGAAACAACTACACCTGCCACAACAACTGAGAGCACAACTGTTAGTACAACTGAAACAACTACACTAGCCACTACAACTGAAAGTACAACTGTTAGTACAACTGAAACAACTACACCAGCCACAACAACTGAAAGCACAACTGTTAGTACAGCTGAAACAACTACACCAGCCACAACAACTGAAAGCACAACTGTTAGTACAGCTGAAACAACTACACCAGCCACAACAACTGAAAGCACAACTGTTAGTACAGCTGAAACAACTACACCTGCCACAACAACTGAGAGCACAACTGTTAGTACAACTGAAACAACTACACCAGCCAGAACAACTGAAAGCACAACTGTTAGTACAGCTGAAACAACTACACCTGCCTCAACAACTGAGAGCACAACTGTTAGTACAACTGAAACAACTACACTAGCCACAACAACTGAAAGCACAACTGTTAGTACAACTAAAACAGCTACACCTGCCACAACAACAGAATCATCAACAGCCACAACAACTGAGAGCACAACTGTTAGTACAACTGAAACAATTACACCATCCACAACAACTGAAAGCACAACTGTTAGTACAACTAAAACAACTACACCTGCCACAACAACAGAATCATCAACAGCCACAACAACAGAGAGCACAACTGTTAGAACAACTGAAACTACCATACTACCTGACAATGTGAAGCTAATAAAGTTGGAGTTCAGCTCTTTTGAGCCATTTATAAATGAACTCCGTAATTCAAGTTCTCAAGTTTATATTGAAAGGGCAACGCATGTTAAAAATAAAGTGAGTAAAAACCCATGTACTGATTCCATTCAATGACATATATTTCATGGTTAATAAAAAGTAACCATTACAATCATTGATAACTACAATGTTTGTTACACCCAATTATAATTGTGTGTTAAAACCGTCTATCATTTTTTACAGCTTGAACCTGTCTTCAAAATCAGGTTTCCTTCTTTCTTAGCAGTGTGGGTCCGAGGATTCAGGTAAATATAGAAAATTTTAATAGAGAGAGAGAGAGAGAGAGAGAGAGAGAGAGGGAGAGCAAAAATTGCAATAAACCATTTAAGTAGTGGTCATATTAAAAATGAATTGTGTATTTCATTATTTCTTAAATGTATTTCAGACCTGGGTCAACCATCACTGAAACAGAATTAGCCTTCAAGTCTACATACAACTCTACAACTGTTCCATCAACTAGTGAGATTGAAACCATATTAATTAATGACACAAGTGTCAGTGACCTGAACATTATTGCTGGATCTATCAAAGTCGGTGCAGGTAGGTCTGACAACACCTAACAGGCAAATGTCTTTTACTTTCTGTATGTGTGTATGTGTGTGTGCGCGTGTGTAAATTTAAATCCTTTTGCCATTATTTGTGAAAATCCAGTGAGATTTTTGTATGGAGTCTGACAACAGCAGGTATGCTCCACACGGAGATCTAATCTCATCATCATCAAGTCTATCTGGGATTACATGAAAAAAAAAACTGAGACAGACTAAATCCAGAAGAACTGTGGCAATGTCTCCAAGACCCTTGAAGAAACCTACCTTCAAAGCTACCTTAAAAAAACTATGTGCAAGTACACCTAGGACAAACTCTGTTTAAATGCAAAGAGTGGTCACAACAAATATTGGTTTGATTTAGTTAGTAAAAGTTAATTGATAAATAAAATCTATTTTTGACATTATTTTTTGAAGGCATCCTCACTTTACATTTTTAAACAAGTTCCAAAAACTTTTCACATTGCTGAATTTTTGAAGGCAGGTTTCTTCAAGTGCTTTGGAGATGTTGCACAGTTCTTCTAGATTAAGTCTGTCTCAGTTATTTTTTTTTCTTAATGTAATCCCAGATGGACTTGATGATGGTGATATCATCTGCCTACTACCTGTTGTCAGTCACCTAGTGCATACAAAAATCTCACTGGATTTTTACAATTAATTGCAAAGAGAAATGTTTGGAAATGTAAATTGATATTTTCTGACACACTACAGCAAAATATGTAACTGGCTTAAAGTTACATGCTTAAAGACATTTGAACAGTACTGTGTTTGTAAGGGATGGCTCTCTGTGCATGACGTGGAGGCAACGAACTAACTGACACAAACCGTTTAATGCATCTCTTTTATACCATGGCCATTTGCCAGCAGTGACAAACTAAATATGTTATTAATGTTAGCAGTGCAATATTTGACCAAAATGGCAAAAGTGACAGTTATTTTTGTAAGTTACAGCTGATTAGGTCTAGAATTCTGCCAGCTTTGACTCAGACACAGAGATAAAGTAGTGCGTAATGTTACATTTATATTAATGAATGAATAACAACATTTATTAGAATTCATTACTAAGAGAGAGAGAGATGCATATATGTGTCTGTTCAGCGTCTCTTTATAAAGTGAGTTTAATTCATTTTTGTTTAATTACAAAATTATGTTATCCCCTCGCTGCTGAGAACTGTAGCATTTAAGTGGTGATTTGTGAAACTATTTTATTAATAAAAGTCGTGGAACAGTATTGATAAGTTTCTGTGCTCCTGAATATTTCTGCGAGGGAGCACCATGATCTCCAAGTCACGTATGCGTGTGTGCTTCAAAGGAAAACGGTACAATAATATAGAACAGCGATTAAACTGACCTGACATGGAACTATTGTACTTTAAAAAGTTTTATTTCATACCTTCAAGGCAATCAGAATTGAGTATTCAGACAGACTATGACAAACACATATATACATGTAGTGTAATTCCAGTGAAACTGATCAACACTGTCTTATATCAGCAGTTGAACCAGTGGCAACCTCTACCATTGAACCAACAACAGAAAACACAAGTTTTGGGACTGAAATTTCTGGTGAAACATTCACAACACTACCAGCAACTTTTACTTTATCAACTTCCTTTGATAGCACAACTGTTAGTACAACTGAAACAATTACACCAGCCACAACAACTGAGAGCACAACTGTCAATATAACTGAAACAACTACAGCATCCACAACAACTGAAAGCACAACTGTTAGTACAGCTGAAACAACTACACCAGCCACAACAACTGAAAGCACAACAGTTAGTACAGGTGAAACAACTACACCAGCCACAACAACTGAAAGCACAACTCTTAGTACAGCTGAAACAACTACACCAGCCACAACAACTGAAAGCACAACTGTTAGTACAACTGAAACAACTACACCAGCCACAACAACAGAATCATCAACAGCCACAACAACTGAAAGCACAACTGTTAGTACAACAGAAATAACTACACCAGCCACAACAACAGAATCATCAAAAGCCACAACAACTGAAAGCACAACTGTTAGTACAACAGAAATAAGTACACCAGCCACAACAACAGAGAGCACAACCGTTACTACAGCTGAAACATCTACACGAGCCACAACAACTGAAAGCACAACTCTTAGTACAGCTGAAACAACTACACGAGCCACAACAACTGAAAGCACAACTCTTAGTACAGCTGAAACAACTACACCAGCCACAACAACTGAAACCACAACTGTTAGTACAACTGAAACAACTACACCAGCCACAACAGAATCATCAACAGCCACAACAACTGAAAGCACAACTGTTAGTACAACAGAAATAACTACACCAGCCACAACAACAGAATCATCAACAGCCACAACAACTGAAAGCACAACTGTTAGTACAACTGAAACAACTACACCAGCCACAACAACAGAGAGCACAACCGTTACTACAGCTGAAACAACTACACGAGCCACAACAACTGAAAGCACAACTCTTAGTACAGCTGAAACAACTACACCAGCCACAACAACTGAAAGCACAACTGTTAGTACAACTGAAACAACTACACCAGCCACAACAACTGAGAGCACAACTGTTAGTACAGATGAAACAACTACACCAGCCACAACTGAAAGCACAACTTTTAGTACAGCTGAAACAACTACACTAGCCACAACAACTGAAACAACTACGCCAGCCACAACAACTGAGAGCACAACTGTTAGTACAACTGAAACAACTACACCAGCCACAACAACTGAAAGCACAACTCTTAGTACAGCTGATACAACTACACCAGCCACAACAACTGAAAGCACAACTGTTAGTACAACTGAAACAACTACACCAGCCAAAACAACAGAATCATCAACAGCCAAAACAACTGAAAGCACAACTGTTCGTACAACAGAAATAACTACACCAGCCACAACAACAGAATCATCAACAGCCACAACAACTGAAAGCACAACTGTTAGTACAACTGAAACAACTACACCAGCCACAACAACAGAGAGCACAACCGTTACTACAGCTGAAACAACTACACGAGCCACAACAACTGAAAGCCCAACTCTTAGTACAGCTGAAACAACTACACCAGCCACAACAACTGAAAGCACAACTGTTAGTACAACTGAAAAAACTACACCAGCCACAACAACTGAGAGCACAACTGTTAGTACAACTGAAACAACTACACCAGCCACAACTGAAAGCACAATTTTTAGTACAGCTGAAACAACTACACCAGCCACAACAACTGAGAGCACAACTGTTAGTACAACTGAAACAACTACACCAGCCACAACAACTGAAAGCACAACTGTTAGTACAACTGAAACAACTACACCAGCCACAACAACAGAATCATCAATAGCCACAACAACTGAAAGCACAACTGTTAGTACAACAGAAATAACTACACCAGCCACAACAACAGAATCATCAACAGCCACAACAACTGAAAGCACAACTGTTAGTACAACAGAAATAAGTACACCAGCCACAACAACAGAATCATCAACAGCCACAACAACTGAAAGCACAACTGTTAGTACAACTGAAACAACTACACCAGCCACAACAACTGAAAGCACAACTCTTAGTACAGCTGTAACAACTACACCAGCCACAACAACTGAAAGCACAACCGTTACTACAGCTGAAACATCTACACGAGCCACAACAACTGAAAGCACAACTCTTAGTACAGCTGAAACAACTACACGAGCCACAACAACTGAAAGCACAACTCTTAGTACAGCTGTAACAACTACACCAGCCACAACAACTGAAACCACAACTGTTAGTACAACTGAAACAACTACACCAGCCACAACAGAATCATCAACAGCCACAACAACTGAAAGCACAACTGTTAGTACAAGAGAAATAACTACACCAGCCACAACAACAGAATCATCAACAGCCACAACAACTGAAAGCACAACTGTTAGTACAATAGAAATAACTACACCAGCCACAACAACAGAGAGCACAACCGTTACTACAGCTGAAACAACTACACGAGCCACAACAACTGAAAGCCCAACTCTTAGTACAGCTGAAACAACTACACCAGCCACAACAACTGAAAGCACAAATGTTAGTACAACTGAAAAAACTACACCAGCCACAACAACTGAGAGCACAACTGTTAGTACAGATGAAACAACTACACCAGCCACAACTGAAAGCACAATTTTTAGTACAGCTGAAACAACTACACCAGCCACAACAACTGAGAGCACAACTGTTAGTACAACTGAAACAACTACACCAGCCACAACAACTGAAAGCACAACTCTTACTAGAGCTGAAACAACTACACCAGCCACAACAACTGAAACAACTACACCTGCCACAACAACTGAGAGCACAACTGTTAGTACAACTGAAACAACTACACCAGCCACAACAACTGAAAGCACAACTGTTAGTAAAGCTGAAACAACTACACCAGCAACAACAACTGAAACAACTACACCAGCCACAACAACTGAAAGCACAACTGTTAGTACAGCTGAAACAACTACACCAGCCACAACAACTGAAAGCACAACTGTTAGTACAACTGAAACAACTACACCAGCCACAACAACTGAGAGCACAACTGTTAGTACAACTGAAACAACTACACCAGCCACAACAACTGAAACAACTACACCAGCCACAACAACTGAGAGCACAACTGTTAGTACAACTGAAACAACTACACCTGCCACAACAACAGAATCATCAACAGCCACAACAACTGAGAGCACAACTGCTAGTACAACTGAAACAACTACACCAGCCACAACAACTGAAAGCACAACTTTTAGTACAGTTGGAACAACTACACAAGCCACAACAACTGAAAGCACAACTGTTAGTACAGCTGAAACAACTACACCAGCCACAACAACTGAGAGCATAACTGTTAGTACAACTGAAAAAACTACACCAGCCACAACAACTGAAAGCACAACTCTTAGTACAGCTGAAACAACTACACCAGCCACAACAACTGAAAGCACAACTGTTAGTACAACTGAAACAACTACACCAGCCACAACAACTGAGAGCACAACTGTTTGTACAGATGAAACAACTACACCAGCCACAACTGATAGCACAACTTTTAGTAGAGCTGAAACAACTACACCAGCCACAACAACTGAAAGCACAACTGTTAGTACAGCTGAAACAACTACACCAACCACAACAACTGAAACAACTACACCAGCCACAACAACTGAAAGCACAACTGTTAGTACAGCTGAAACAACTACACCAGCCACAACAACTGAAAGCACAACTGTCAGTACAACTGAAAAAAATACACCAGCCACAACAACTGAGAGCACAACTGTTAGTACAACTGAAACAACTACACCAGCCACAACAACTGAAACAACTACACCAGCCACAACAACTGAGAGCACAACTGTTAGTACAACTGAAACAACTACACCTGCCACAACAACAGAATCATCAACAGCCACAACAACTGAGAGCACAACTGTTAGTACAACTGAAACAACTACACCAGCCACAACAACTGAGAGCACAACTGTTAGTACAACTGAAACAACTACACCAGCCACAACAACTGAAACAACTAAACCAGCCACAACAACTGAGAGCACAACTGTTAGTACAACTGAAACCACTACACCTGCCACAACAACAGAATCATCAACAGCCACAACAACTGAGAGCACAACTGCTAGTACAACTGAAACAACTACACCAGCCACAACAACTGAAAGCACAACTTTTAGTACAGTTGGAACAACTACACAAGCCACAACAACTGAAAGCACAACTGTTAGTACAGCTGAAACAACTACACCAGCCACAACAACTGAGAGCACAACTGTTAGTACAGCTGAAACAACTACACCAGCCACAACAACTGAGAGCACAACTGTTAGTACAACTGAAACAACTACACCAGCCACAACAACTGAAAGTACAACTCTTAGTGCAGCTGAAACAACTACACCAGCCACAACAACTGAGAGCACAACTGTTAGTACAACTGAAACAACTACACCAGCCACAACAACTGAAACAAGTACACCAGCCACAACAACTGAGAGCACAACTGTTAGTACAACTGAAACAACTACACCATCCACAACAACTGAAACAACTACACCAGCCACAACAACTGAGAGCACAACTGTTAGTACAACTGAAACAACTACACCTGCCACAACAACAGAATCATCAACAGCCACAACAACTGAGAGCACAACTGTTAGTACAACTGAAACAACTACACCAGCCACAACAACTGAAACAACTACACCAGCCACAACAACTGAAAGCACAACTGTTAGTACAACTGAAACAACTACACCAGCCACAACAACTGAGAGCACAACTGTTAGTACAGATGAAACAACTACACCAGCCACAACTGAAAGCACAACTTTTAGTAAAGCTGAAACAACTACACCTGCCACAACAACTGAGAGCACAACTGTTAGTACAACTGAAACAACTACCCCAGCCACAACAACTGAAAGCACAACTGTTAGTACAGCTGAAACAACTACACCAGCCACAACAACTGAAAAAACTACACCAGCCACAACAACTGAAAGCACAACTGTTAGTACAGCTGAAACAACTACACCAGCCACAACAACTGAAACAACTACACCAGCCACAACAACTGAAAGCACAACTGTTAGTACAGCTGAAACAACTACACCAGCCACAACACCTGAAAGCACAACTGTTAGTACAACTGAAACAACTACACCAGCCACAACAACTGAGAGCACAACTGTTAGTACAACTGAAACAACTACACCAGCCACAACAACTGAAACAACTACACCAGCCACAACAACTGAAACAACTACACCAGCCACAACAACTGAGAGCACAACTGTTAGTACAACTGAAACAACTACACCTCCCACAACAACAGAATCATCAACAGCCACAACAACTGAGAGCACAACTGTTAGTACAACTGAAACAACTACACCAGCTACAACAACTGAAAGCACAACTTTTAGTACAGCTGGAACAACTACACAAGCCACAACAACTGAAAGCACAACTGTTAGTACAGCTGAAACAACTACACCAGCCACAACAACTGAAAGCACAACTTTTAGTACAGCTGAGACAACTACACCAGCCACAACAACTGAAAGCACAACTTTTAGTACAGCTGGAACAACTACACAAGCCACAACAACTGAAAGCACAACTGTTAGTACAGCTGAAACAACTATACCAGCCACAAAAACTAAAGGCACAACTTTTAGTACAGCTGAAACAACTACACCAGCCACAACAACTGAAACAACTACACCAGCCACAACAACTGAAAGCACAACTGTTAGTACAGCTGAAACAACTACACCAGCCACAACAACTGAAAGCACAACTGTTAGTACAACTGAAACAACTACACCAGCCACAACAACTGAAAGCACAACTGTTAGTACAACTGAAACAACTACACCAGCCACAACAACTGAAACAACTACACCAGCCACAACAACTGAGAGCATAACTGTTAGTAATACTGAAACATCTACACCAGCCACAACAACTGAAACAACTACACCAGTCACAACAACTGAGAGCAAAACTGTTAGTACAGATGAAACAACTACACCTGCCATAACAACTGAAACAACTACACAAACCACAACAACTGAGAGCACAACTGTTAGTACAACTGAAACAACTACACCAGCCACAACAACTGAAAGCACAACTGTTAGTACAACTGAAACAACTACACCTGCCACAACAACAGAATCATCAACAGCCACAACAACTGAGAGCACAACTGTTAGTACAACTGAAACAACTACACCAACCACAATAACTGAAAGCACAACTGTTAGTACAGCTGAAACAACTACACCTGCCACAACAACTGAGAGCACAACTGTTAGTACAACTGAAACAACTATACCAACCACAACAACTGAAAGCACAACTGTTAGTACAGCTGAAACAACTACACCTGCCACAACAACTGAGAGCACAACTTTTAGTACACCTGAAACAACTACACCAGCCACAACAACTGTTAGCACAACTGAAACAAGTACACCATCCACAACAACAGAGAGCACAACTGTTAGTACAACTGAAACAACTACACCATGCACAACAACTGTGAGTACAACTGAAACAACTACACCAGCCACAACAACTGAGAGCACAACTGTAAGTACAACTGAAACAACTACATCAGCCACAACAACAGAGAGCACAACTGTTAGTACAACTGAAATAACTACACCAGCCACAACAACAGAGAGCACAACTGTTAGTACAACTGAAACAACTACACCAGCCACAACAACTGAGAGTACAACTGTTAGTACAACTGAAACAACTACACCAGCCACAACAACTGAGAGTACAACAGTTAGTACAGCTAAAACAACTACACCAGCCACAACAACTGAAACAACTACACCAGCCACAACAACTGAGATCACAACTATTAGTACAGCTGAAACAACTACATCTGCCACAACAACAGAATCATCAACAGCCACATCAACTGAGAGCACAGCTGTGAGTACAACTGAAACAACTACACCAGCCACAACAACTGAAAGCACAACTGATAGTACAGCTGAAACGACTACACCAGTCACAACAACTGAAAGCACGACTTTTAGTACAGCTGAAACAACTACATCAGCCACAACAACAGAGAGCACAACTGTTAGCACAACTGAAACAACTACACCATCCACAACAACTTTGAGTACAACTGAAACAACTACACCAGCCACAACAACTGAGAGCACAACTGTTAGTACAACTGAAACAACTACACCATCCACAACAACTGAGAGCACAACTGAAACAACTAGAACAGCCACAACAACAGAGTCAACACCAGCCACAACAACTGAGAGCACAACAGTTAGTACAACTGAAACAACTACACCCGCAACAACGACAGAATTATCATCAGCCACATCAATTGAGAGCACAGCTGTGAGTACAACTGAAACAACTACACCAGCCACAACAAGAGAGAGCACAACTGTTAGTACAACTGAAGCAACTACACCAGCCACAACAACAGAGAGCACAACTGTTAGCACAACTGAAACAACTACACCATCCACAACAACTGTGAGTACAACTGAAACAACTACACCAGCCACAACAACTGAGAGCACAACTGTTAGTACAACTGAAACAACTACACCATCCACAACAACTGAGAGCACAACTGAAACAACTAGAACAGCCACAACAACAGAGTCAACACCAGCCACAACAACTGAGAGCACAACAGTTAGTACAACTGAAACAACTACACCCGCTACAACAACAGAATTGTCATCAGCCACATCAACTGAGAGCACAGCTGTGAGTACAACTGAAACAACTACACCAGCCACAACAACTGAAAGCACAACTGATAGTACAGCTGAAACGACTACACCAGTCTCAACAACTGAAAGCACAACTGATAGTACAGCTGAAACGACTACACCAGTCTCAACAACTGAAAGCGCAACTCTTAGTACAACTGAAACAACTACATCATCCACAACAACTGAGAGCACAACTGAAACAACTTCAATGGCCACAACAACAGAGTCAACAACAGCCACAACAACTGAGAGCACAACTTTTAGTACAACTGAAACAACTACACCAGTCACAACAACTGAAAGCACAGCTGAAACAACTACACCAGTCACAACAACTGAAAGCACAACTGTTAATACAATTGAAACAACTACACTAGCCACAACGACAGAATCAAAACCAGCCACAACAACTGAGAGCACAACTGTTAGTACACCTGAAACAACTACACTAGCCACAACAGCAGAGAGCACGACTGTAACAACTACAATGGCCACAACAACAGAATCAACACCAGCCACAACAACTGAGAGCACAACTGTTAGTACAACTGAAACAACTACACCAGCCACAACAACAGAGAGCACAACTGTTAGTACAACTGAAACAACTATACCAGCCACAACCGAATCAACATTAGCCACAACAACTGTCAGTACAGCTGAAACAACTACACCAGTCACAACAACTGAAAGCACAACTGTTAGTACAACTGAAACAACTATACCAGCCACAACCGAATCAACATTAGCCACAACAACTGAGAGCACAACTGTTAGAACAACTGAGACAACTACACCAGTCACAACAACTGTAAGTACAACTGAAACAACTACACCAGCCACAACAACAGAATCAACACCAGCCACAACAACTGAGAGCAAAACTTTTAGCACAACTGAAACAACTACACCAGCCACAACAACTGAGAGCACAACTGGTAGTACAACTGAAACAACTACACCATCCACAACAACTGAGAGCACAACTGAAACAACTACACCAACACCAACAACAGAAACTTCATCAGCCACAACAACTGTCAGTACAACTGTCAGTACAACTGTAACAACCACACCAACAATTTCAACAGCGAATGAAGTACGAATAAAGCTGGTGTTCCGCTCTGAAGATCAATTTACAGATGATCTAAGCAATAACAGGTCTCAGGCTTTCTACAACAGGGCTCAGCTTGTTGAGAAATATGTGAGTTAAAACCCAGATACTATATTAACTATATAAACCTTGAGTGAATAAACAGCAATTGTATTTAGTTATAAACATTTCAAGTTTGTCATATATATTTATGAGTTGATTGTAACCATTTTTATATATATTTTCTTTGCAGTTTAGAGCCATATTCAGAAGAGTTCTTTCCTTCCTAAGAGTCACTGTCATAGGATTCAGGTAAATACATTATATTTTCACGCATTATATATTACAACGCTGCTTATTTTATACATAATAAAAAGAACATGCAATTAACACATTATTGGCCAAAAGGGGATAATAATAAAGAATTCTAACTGACAGTGTGTCTAAAATATGTATTCCAGAAAGGGGTCAGTCATTACCGATACGGAACTCACCTTCAACGATACACAGTATGTGCCATCACCTCCTGAAATTGCCAATTTAATATTAAGTGACACAGAAACTGTCGATGCCCTGAACATAACTTCTAATTCGGTTGAAGTAAATGATACAGGTAAGTCTGAAAACACTTAAAAGTAAAATTTACAGGTTAAAGGTTGTACAAATCAAGTATCAAAGTAAATATATTTTAGCCAAAAATATATTTGGTCAATAATAGTGATTCATAGAAGCATTTTATGAAAATCAAACAAAATTGTTTGTTTGACATTCCTGTCACAAGTTCCATCTAAACTGAAAGGATTTTTCTTCCGTCAGCATTTACATATGAAACAGCCTCTACTACTGAACCAACAACAGACTACTCAACATCCACAAAAAATCCTGATGAGACATCAACCACTACTGCAGCAGAATCACAAAAAACATACTCTATTTCAGCCACTCTCTCTACAACCGCATTTGACAGCACAACTGTTAATACAGCTGAAACAACTACACCAGCCACATTAACTGAGAGCACAACTGTTAGTACAACTGAAAACACTACACCAGCCACAACAACTGAGAGCACAACTGTTAGTACAGCTGAAACAACTACACCAGCCACATTAACTGAGAGCACAACTGTTAGTACAACTGCAACAACTACATCAGCCTCAACAACTGAGAGCACAACAGTTAGTACAACTGAAACAACTACACCAGACACAACAACTGAGAGCACAACAGTTAGTACAACCGAAACAACTACACCAGCCACAACAACTGAGAGCACAACAGTTAGTACAACTGAAACAACTACACCAGCCACTACAACTGAGAGCACAACAGTTAGTACAACTGAAACAACTACACCAGCCACAACAACTGAGAGCACAACAGTTAGTACAACTGAAACAACTACACCAGCAACAACAACTGAGACCACAACTGCTAGTCCAACTGAAACAACTACACCTGCCACAACAACTGAGATCACAACAGTTAGTACAACTGAAACAACTACACCAGCAACAAAAACTGAGACCACAACTGTTAGTACAACTGAAAAAACTACACCAGAAACAACATCAGAAAGCATAACTGTTAGTACAACTGAAACAACTACACCAGTCACAACAACAGAGTCAACACCAGCCACAACAACTGAGAGCAAAACTGTTAGTACAACTGAAATAACTACACCGGCAACAACAACAGAATCAACACCAGCCTCAACACCTGAGAGCACAACTGTTAGAACACCTGAAACAACTACACCAGCCACAACAACTGAGAGCACAACAGTTAGTACAACTGAAACAACTACGCCAGCCACTACAACTGAGAGCACAACAGTTAGTACAACTGAAACAACTACACCAGCCACAACAACTGAGAGCACAACTATTACTACAACTGAAACAACTACACCAGCCACAACAACTGAGAGCACAACAGTTAGTACAACTGAAACAACTACACCAGCAACAACAACTGAGACCACAACTGCTAGTCCAACTGAAACAACTACACCTGCCACAACAACTGAGATCACAACAGTTAGTACAACTGAAACAACTACACCAACCACAAAAACTGAGACCACAACTGTTAGTACAACTGAAAAAACTACACCAGAAACAACATCAGAAAGCATAACTGTTAGTACAACTGAAACAACTACACCAGTCACAACAACAGAGTCAACACCAGCCACAACAACTGAGAGCAAAACTGTTAGTACAACTGAAATAACTACACCGGCAACAACAACAGAATCAACACCAGCCTCAACACCTGAGAGCACAACTGTTAGAACATCTGAAACAACTACACCAGCCACAACAACAGAGAGCACAACTGTTAGTAAAACTGAAACAACTACAATGGCCACAACAACAGAATCAACACCAGCCACAACACTTGAGACCACAATTGTTAGTACAACTGAAACAACTACACCTGCCACAACAAGTGAGATCACAGCAGTTAGTACAACTGAAACAACTACACCTGCCACAACAACTGAGACCACAACTGTTAGTACAACTGAAACAACAACACCAGCCACAACAACTGAGAGCAAAACTGTAACTACAACTGAAACCACTACACCAGACACAACAACTGAGAGCACAACTGTTACTACAACTGACATAACTACATTAGCCACAGCAACAGAATCAACTTCAGCCACAACACCTGAGAGCACAACTTTTAGTACTGAAACAACTACAACAGACACAACAACTGGGAGCACAACTGAAACAATTACACTAGCCACAACAATTGAGAGCACAACAGTTAGTACAACTGAAACAACTACACCAACCACAACAACTGAGAGCACAAAAGTTAGCACAACTGAAACACCTACACCAGACACAACAACTGTTAGTACAATTGAAACAACTACACCAGCAACAACTGAGACCACAACTGTTAGTCCAACTGAAACAACTACACCTGCCACAACAACTGAGATCACAGCAGTTAGTACAACTGAAACAACTACACCAGCCAGAACAACTGAGACCACAACTGTTACTACAACTGAAATAACTACATTAGCCACAACAACAGAATCAACTTCAGCCACAACACCTGAGAGCACAATTGTTAGTACAACTGAAAAAACTACACCAGACACAACAACTGAGAGCACAACTGAAACAACTACACTAGCGACAACAACTGGGAGCACAACAGTTAGTACAAGTGAAACAACTACACCAGTCACAACAACTGTAAGTACAACTGAAACAACTACAATGGCCACAACAACTGAGAGCACAACTGTTAGTACAACTGAAACAACTACACCAACCACAACAACAGAGAGCACAACTGTTAGTACAACTGAAAAAGCTACACCAGTCACAACAACTATAAGTACAACTGAAACGACTACAATGGCCACAACAACAGAATCAATACCAGCCACAACAACAGAGAGCACAACTGTTAGTACAACTGAAACAACTACACCAGCCACAACGACAGAGAGCACAACTGTTAGTAGAACTGAAACAACTACACCAGTCACAACAACTGTAAGTACAACTGAAACAACTACAATGGCCACAACAAAAGAATCAACATCAGCCACAACATCTGAGAGCACAACTGTTAGTACAACTGAAACAACTACACCAGCCACAACAACTGAGAGCACAACTGAAACAACACCAGCCACAACAACAGAGAGCACAACTGTTAGTACAACTGAAACAACTACAATGACCACAACAACAGAATCAACACCAGCCACAACACCTGAGAGCACAACTGTTAGTACATCTGAAAATACTACACCAGAAACATCATCAGAAAGCACAACTGTTAGTACAACAGAAACAACTACACCAGCCACAACAACAGAGAGCACAACTGTAAGTACAACTGAAACAACTACAACGGCCACAACAACAGAGTCAACACCAGCCACAACAACTGAGAGCACAACTGTTAGTACAACTGAGACAACTACACCAGTCACAACAACTGTAAGTACAACAGAATCAACACCAGCCACAACAACTGAGAGCACAACTACACCAGCCACTACAACAGAATTGTCATCACCCACAACAACTGAGAGCACAACAGTTAGTACAACTGAAACAACTACACCAGCCACAACATCGGAGAGAACAACTGCTAGTCCAACTGAAACAAGTACACCAGCCACAACAACTGAAACAACAACACAAGCCACAACAACAGAGAGCACAACTGTTAGTACAGGTGAAACAAGAACACCAGCCAAAACAACTGAAAGCACAACTGAAACAACTACACCAGCCACAACAACTGAGAGCACAACTGTTAGTACAACTGAAACAACTACACCAGCCACAACAACTGAAACAACTACACCAGCCACAACAACTGAAACACCTACACCAGCCACAACAACTGAAACAACTACACCAGCCACAACAGCTGAAATAACTACACCAGCCACAACAACTGAGAGCACAATTGAAACAACTACACCAGCAACAACAACTGAGAGCACAACTGTTAGTACAGCTGAAACAACTACACCAGCCAAACCAACTGAAACAACTACACCAATCACAACAACTGAGAGCACAGCTGTTAGTACAACTGAAACAACTACACCAGCCACAGCAACTGAAACAACTACACCAGCCACAACAATGGAGAGCACAACTGTTAGTACAGCTGAAACAAGTACACCAGCCACAACAACTGAAACAACTAAACCAGCCACAACAACTGAGACCACAACATTTACTACACCTGAAATAACTACATTAGCCACAACAACAGAATCAACTTCAGCCACAACACCTGAGAGCACAATTGTTAGTACAACTGAAAAAACTACACCAGACACAACAACTGAGAGCACAACTGAAACAACTACACTAGCCACAACAACTGAGAGCACAACAGTTAGTACAACTGAAACAACTACACCAGCCACAACAACTGAGACCACAACTGTTAGTACAACTGAAACAGCTAAACCAGAAACAACATCAGAAAGCACAACTGAAACAACTACACCAGCCACAACAACTGAGACCACAACTGTTACTACAACTGAAATAACTACATTAGCAACAACAACAGAATCAACTTCAGCCACAACACCTGAGAGCACAACTTTTAGTACAACTGAAAAAACTACACCAGACACAACAACTGAGAGCACAACTGAAACAACTACACTAGCCACAACAACTGAGAGCACAACTGAAACGACTACAATGGCCACAACAACAGAATCAACACCATCCACAACAACTGAGAGCACAACTGAAACAGCTACACCAGCCACATCAACTGTAAGTACAACTGAAACGACTACAATGGCCACAACAACAGAATCAACACCATCCACAACAACAGAGAGCACAACTGAAACAACTACAACGGCCACAACAACAGAGTCAACACCAGCCACAACAACTGAGAGCACAACTGGTAGTCCAACTGAAACAACTACACCATCCACAACAACTGAGAGCACAACTGAAAGAACTACAATGGCCACAACAACAGAATCAACACCAGCCACAACAACTGAGAGCACAACTGAAACAACTACAACGGCCACAACAACAGAGTCAACACCAGCCACAACTGAGAGCACAACTAGTAGTCCAACTGAAACAACTACACCATCCACAACAACTGAGAGCACAAATGAAACAACTACAACGGCCACAACAACAGAGTCAACACCAGCCACAACAACTGAGAGCACAACTGGTAGTCCAACTGAAACAACTACACCAGCCACAACAACTGTAAGTACAACTGAAACGACTACAATGGCCACAACAACAGAATCAACACCATCCACAACAACTGAGAGCACAACTGAAACAACTACAACGGCCACAACAACAGAGTCAAAACCAGCCACAACTGAGAGCACAACTAGTAGTCCAACTGAAACAACTACACCATCCACAACAACTGAGAGCACAACTGAAACAACTACAACGGCCACAACAACAGAGTCAACACCAGCCACAACAACTGAGAGCACAACTGGCAGTCCAACTGAAACAACTACACCATCCACAACAACTGAGAGCACAACTGAAACAACTACAATGGCCACAACAACAGAATCAACACCAGCCACAACAACTGAGAGCACAACTGTGAGTACAACTGAAACAACTACACCAGCCACAACAACAGAGATTACAACTGAAACAACTACACCAGCCACAACAACTGAGAGTACAACTGAAACAACTACACTAGCCACAACAACTGAGAGCACAACAGTTAGTACAACTGAAACAACTACACCAGCCACAACAACTGAGACCACAACTGTTAGTACAACTGAAACAGCTAAACCAGAAACAACATCAGAAAGCACAACTGAAACAACTACACCAGCCACAACAACTGAAACAACTACACCAGCAACAACAACTGAAACGAGTACAACTGTTAGTACAACTGAAACAACTACAACAGCACCAATAATAACAGAATCAGCATCAGCCACAACAACTGAGAGAACAACTGAAACAACTACACAAGCCACAACAATGGAGAGCACAACTGTTAGTACAACTGAAACAAGTAAACCAGCCACAACAACTGAAACAACTACACCAGCCACAACAACTGAGAGTAAAACTGAAACAACTAAACCAGCCACAACAACTGAGACCACAACTGTTACTACAACTGAAATAACTACATTAGCCACAACAACAGAATCAACTTCAGCCACAACACCTGAGAGCACAATTGTTAGTACAACTGAAAAAACTACACCAGACACAACAACTGAGAGCACAACTGAAACAACTACACTAGCCACAACAACTGAGACCACAACTGTTAGTACAACTGAAACAGCTAAACCAGAAACAACATCAGAAAGCACAACTGAAACAACTACACCAGCCACAACTGAGACCCCAACTGTTACTACAACTGAAATAACTACATTAGCCACAACAACAGAATCAACTTCAGCCACAACACCTGAGAGCACAACTTTTAGTACAACTGAAAAAACTACACCAGACACAACAACTGAGAGCACAACTGAAACAACTACACTAGCCACAACAACTGAGAGCACAACTGAAACGACTACAATGGCCACAACAACAGAATCAACACCATCCACAACAACTGAGAGCACAACTGAAACAACTACAATGGCCACAACAACAGAGTCAACACCAGCCACAACAACTGAGAGCACAACTGGTAGTCCAACTGAAACAACTACACCATCCACAACAACTGAGAGCACAACTGAAACAACTACAATGGCCACAACAACAGAATCAACACCAGCCACAACAACTGAGAGCACAACTGTTAGTACTACTGAAAAAACTACACCAGAAACATCATCAGAAAGCGCAACTGTTAGTACAACTGAAACGACTACAATGGCCACAACAACAGAATCAACACCAGCCACAACAACTGAGAGCACAACTGAAACAACTACAACGGCCACAACAACAGAGTCAACACCAGCCACAACAACTGAGAGCACAACTAGTAGTCCAACTGAAACAACTACACCATCCACAACAACTGAGAGCACAACTGAAAAAACTACAATGGCCACAACAACAGAGTCAACACCAGCCACAACAACTGAGAGCACAACTGGTAGTCCAACTGAAACAACTACACCATCCACAACAACTGAGAGCACAACTGAAACAACTACAATGGCCACAACAACAGAATCAACACCAGCCACAACAACTGAGAGCACAACTGTGAGTACAACTGAAACAACTACACCAGCCACAACAACAGAGAGTACAACTGAAACAACTACACCAGCCACAACAACTGAGAGTACAACTGAAACAACTACACTAGCCACAACAACTGAGAGCACAACAGTTAGTACAACTGAAACAACTACACCTGCCACAACAACTGAGACCACAACTGTTAGTACAACTGAAACAGCTAAACCAGAAACAACATCAGAAAGCACAACTGAAACAACTACACCAGCCACAACAACTGAGACCACAACTGTTACTACAACTGAAATAACTACATTAGCCACAACAACAGAATCAACTTCAGCCACAACACCTGAGAGCACAACTTTTAGTACAACTGAAACAACTACACCAGCCACATCAACTGTAAGTAGAACTGAAACGACTACAATGGCCACAACAACAGAATCAACACCATCCACAACAACAGAGAGCACAACTGAAACAACTACAACGGCCACAACAACAGAGTCAACACCAGCCACAACAACTGAGAGCACAACTGGTAGTCCAACTGAAACAACTACACCATCCACAACAACTGAGAGCAAAACTGAAACAACTACAACGGCCAAAACAACAGAGTCAACACCAGCCACAACAACTGAGAGCACAACTGGTAGTTCAACTGAAACGACTACACCATCCACAACAACTGAGAGCACAACTGAAAGAACTACAATGGCCACAACAACAGAATCAACACCAGCCACAACAACTGAGAGCACAACTGTTAGTACAACTGAAAAAACTACACCAGAAACATCATCAGAAAGCACAACTGTTAGTACAACTGAAACGACTACACCAGCCACAACAACTGTAAGTACAACTGAAACGACTACAATGGCCACAACAACAGAGTCAACACCAGCCACAACAACTGAGAGCACAACTGGTAGTCCAACTGAAACAACTACACCATCCACAACAACTGAGAGCACAACTGAAAGAACTACAATGGCCACAACAACAGAATCAACACCAGCCACAACAACTGAGAGCACAGCTGTTAGTACAACTGACAAAACTACACCAGAAACATCATCAGAAAGCACAACTGTTAGTACAACTGAAACAACTACACCAGCCACAACAACTGAGAGCACAGCTGTTAGTACAACTGAAAAAACTACACCAGAAACATCATCAGAAAGCACAACTGTTAGTACAACTGAAACAACTACACCAGCCACAACAACTGTAAGTACAACTGGTAGTCCAACTGAAACAACTACACCATCCACAACAACTGAGAGCACAACTGAAACAACTACAACGGCCACAACAACAGAGTCAACACCAGCCACAACAACTGAGAGCACAACTGAAACAACTACAACGGCCACAACAACAGAATCAACACCAGCTACAACAACTGAGAGCACAACTGTTAGTACAACTGAAACAATTACACCAGCCACAACAACAGAATTGTCATCAGCCACATCAACTGAGAGCACAACTGAAACAACTACAACGGCCACAACAACAGAGTCAACACCAGCCACAACAACTGAGAGCACAACTGGTAGTCCAACAGAAACAACTAACCCAGCAACAACGACAGAATCAACATCAGCCACAACACCTGAGAGCACAACTGTTAGTACAACTGAAACGACTACAATGGCCACAACAACAGAATCAACACCATCCACAACAACTGAGAGCACAACTGAAACAACTACAACGGCCACAACAACAGAGTCAACACCAGCCACAACAACACAGAGCACAACTGGTAGTCCAACTGAAACAACTACACCATCCACAACAACTGAGAGCACAACTGAAACAACTACAACGGCCACAACAACAGAGTCAACACCAGCCACAACAACTGACAGCACAACTGGTAGTCCAACTGAAACAACTACACCATCCAGAACAACTGAGAGCACAACTGAAACAACTACAATGGCCACAACAACAGAATCAACACCAGCCACAACAACTGAGAGCACAACTGTTAGTACAACTGAAACAATTACACCAGCCACAACAACAGAATTGTCATCAGCCACATCAACTGAGAGCACAACTGAAACAACTACAACGGCCACAACAACAGAGTCAACACCAGCCACAACAACTGAGAGCACAACTGGTAGTCCAACAGAAACAACTACACCATCCACAATAACTGAGAGCACAACTGAAACAACTACATTGGCCACAACAACAACAGAATCAACACCAGCCACAACAACTGAGAGCACAACTGTGAGTACAACTGAAACAACTACACCAGCCACAACAACAGAGAGTACAACTGAAACAACTACACCAGCCACAACAACTGAGAGTACAACTGAAACAACTACACCAACCACAACAACTGATAGCACAACTGTTAGTACAACTGAAACAACTAACCCAGCAACAACGACAGAATCAACATCAGCCACAACACCTGAGAGCACAACTGTTAGTACAACTGAAACGACTACAATGGCCACAACAACAGAATCAACACCATCCACAACAACTGAGAGCACAACTGAAACAACTACAACGGCCACAACAACAGAGTCAACACCAGCCCCAACAACTGAGAGCACAACTGGTAGTCCAACTGAAACAACTACACCAGCCACAACAACTGAGAGCACAACTGAAACAACTACAATGGCCACAACAACAGAATCAACACCATCCACAACAACTGAGAGCACAACTGGTAGTCCAACTGAAACAACTACACCAGCCACAACAACTGAGAGCACAACTGAAACAACTACAATGGCCACAACAACAGAATCAACACCATCCACAACAACTGAGAGCACAACTGGTAGTCCAACTGAAACAACTACACCAGCCACAACAACTGAGAGCACAACAGTTAGTACAACTGAAACAACTACACCAGCACCAACAACAGAATCATCATCAGCCACAACAACTGTCAGTACAACTGTCAGTACAACTGTAACAACCACACCAACAATTACGACAACTCCAAAGTCTTCTTTGACAACTACTGTAAAAATAGAATCTTTATATGAAGTACGAATAAAGCTGGTGTTCCGCTCTGAAGATCCATTTACAGATGATCTAAGCAATAATCGGTCTCAGGCTTTCTACAACAGGGTTCAGCTTGTTGAAAAATATGTGAGTTAAAACCTAGATACTATATTAACTATATAAACTGAGTGAATAAACAGCAATTGTATTTAGTTATAAACATTTCAAGTTTGTCATATAAATTCATGAGTTTGTTGTAACTATTTTTATATATTGTTTTTGCAGTTTAGAGCCATATTCGGAAGATATCTTTCCTTCCTAAGAGTCACTGTCATAGGATTCAGGTAAATACATCATATTTTGACGCATTATATTACAATGCTGGTTATTTTATACGTAAAAAAAGAACATCCAATTAACACATTATTGGCCAGAAGGGGATAATAATAAAGAATTCCAACTGACAGTGTGTCTAAAATATGTATTCCAGAAAGGGGTCCGTCATTACCGATACGGAACTCACCTTCAACGATACACAGTATGTGCCATCACCTCGTGAAATTGCCATTGCATTATTAAGTGACACAGAAACTGTCGATGCCCTGAACATAACTTCTAATTCGGTTGAAGTCAATGATACGGGTAAGTCTGACAACACCTAAAAGTAAAATTTACAGGTTAAAGACTTGAAAAATGAAGTGTCAAAGTAAACATGGTTTTAGCCAAAAAAACATTTGGTCAATAATAATGATTTATACAAGCATTTTATGAAAATCAAACAAAATTGTTCGGTTGTCATTCCTGTCACAAGTTCCATCTAAACTGATAAGATTTTTCTTCTGTCAGCATTTACATATGAAACAGCCTCTACTACTGAACCAACAACAGAATACTCAACAGCCACAAAAAATCCTGATGAGTCATCAACCACTACTGCAGCAGAATCACAAAAAACATACTCTATTTCAGCCACTCTATCTACAACTGCATTTGACAGCACAACTGTTAGTACAGCTGAAACAACTACACCAGCCACATTAACTGAGAGCACAACTGTTAGTACATCTGAAACAACTACATCAGCCACAACAACTGAAACAACTACACCAGCCACAACAACTGAGAGCATAAGTGTTAGTACAAAAGAAGCAAGTACACCAGCCACAACAACTGAGAGCACAACTGTTAGTACAACTGAAACAAGTACACCAGCCACAAACACTGAAACAACTACACCACCAACAACAACTGAAACGAGTACAACTGAGAGCACTACTGAAACTACACCAGCCACAACAACTGAAACAACTACACCAGCCAGAACAACTGAAATAACTACACCAGCCACAACAACTAAGAGCACAACTGTTAGTACAGCTGAAACAAGTACACCAGCCACAACAACTGAAACAACTACACCAGCCACAACAACTGAAACAACTACACCAGCAACAACAACTGAAACGAGTACAACTGTTAGTACAACTGAAACAACTACAACAGCACCAATAATAACAGAATCAGCATCGGCCACAACAACTGAGAGCACAACTGAAACAACTACACAAGCCACAACAATGGAGAGCACAACTGTTAGTACAGCTGAAACAAGTACACCAGCCACAACAACTGAAACAACTACACCAGCCACAACAACTGAGAGCACAACTAAAACAACTACACCAGTCACTACAACTGAGAGCACAACTGTTAGTACAGCTGAAACAAGTACACCAGCCACAACAACTGAAAAACCTACACCAGCCACAACAACTGAAACAACTACACAAGCCACAACAACGGAGAGCACAAGTGTTAGTACAACTGAAACAACTACACCAGCAACAACAACTGAAAGCAGAACTGAAACAACCACACCAACCACAAAAACTGAGAGCACAACTGTTAGTACAGCTGAAACAAGTACACCAGCCACAACAACTGAAACAACGACACCAGCCACAACAACTGAGGGCACAACTGTTAGTACAACTGAAGCAAGTACACCAGCCACAACAACTGAAACAACTACACTAGCCACAACAACTGAGAGCACAACTGTTGGCCCAACTGAAACAACTACACCAGGCACAACCACTGAAACAAGTAAATTAGCCACAACAACAGAGAGCACAACTGTTAGTACAGCTGAAACAAGTACACCAGCTACAACAACTGAAACAACTACACCAGCCACGACAACTGAGAGCACAACTGTTAGAACAACTGAAACAACTACACCAGCCACAAAAACGGAGAGCACAACTGTTAGTACAGCTGAAACAAGTAAACCAGCCACAACAACTGAAACAAGTACATTAGCAACAACAACTGAAACAAGTACACCAGCAGCAACAACTGAGAGTACAACTGTTAGTACAACTGAAACAACTACACCAGCACCAATAATAACAGAATCAGCATCAGCCACAACAACTGAGAGTACAACTGAAACAACTACACTAGCCACAACAACTGAAACAACTACACCAGCCACAACAACTGAGAGCACAACTGTAAGTACAACTGAAACAACTACATCAGGCAAAACAACTGAAAGCAAAACTGAAATAACTACACCAGCCACAACAACTGAGAGCACATCCGACACAACTACACCAGCCACAACAACTGAAAGCACAACTGTTAGTACAGCTGAAACAAGTACACCAGCTACAACAACTGAAACAACTACACCAGCCACGACAACTGAGAGCACAACTGTTAGAACAACTGAAACAACTACACCAGCCACAAAAACGGAGAGCACAACTGTTAGTACAGCTGAAACAAGTAAACCAGCCACAACAACTGAAACAAGTACATTAGCAACAACAACTGAAACAAGTACACCAGCAGCAACAACTGAGAGCACAACTGTTAGTACAACTGAAACAAGTACACCAGCCACAACAACTGAAACAAATACACCAGCCAACACAACTGCAACGAGTACAACTGTTAGTACAACTGAAACAACTACTCCAGCCACAACAACTGAAACAACTACACCAGCCACAACAACTGAAACAACTACACTAGCCACAACAACTGAAACAACTACACCAGCCACAACAACTGAGAGCACAACTGTAAGTACAACTGAAACAACTACATCAGGCAAAACAACTGAAAGCACAACTGAAATAACTACACCAGCCACAACAACTGAGAGCACATCCGACACAACTACACCAGCCACAACAACTGAAAGCACAACTGTTAGTACAGCTGAAACAAGTACACCAGCTACAACAACTGAAACAACTACACCAGCCATAACAACTGAGAGCACAACTGTTAGTACAACTGAAGCAAGTACACCAGCCACAACCACTGAAACAACTACACCAGCCACGACAACTGAAACAAGTACACAATTAACAACAACTGAAATGAGTACAACTGAGAGCACAACTGAAACAACTACACCAGCCACAACAACTGAGAGCACAACTGTTAGTACAGCTGAAACAAGTACACCAGCCACAACAACTGAGAGCACAACTGTAAGTACAACTGAAACAACTACACCAGCCACAACAACTGAGAGCACAACTGTTGGTGCAACTGAAACAACTACACCAGGCACAACAACTGAAACAACGACACCACCCACAACAACTGAGGGCACAACTGTTAGTACAACTGAAACAACTACACCAGCCACAACAACTGAGAGCACAACTGTTAGTACAGATGAAACAAGTACACCAGCCACAACAACTGAAACAACGACACCACCCACAACAACTGAGGGCACAACTGTTAGTACAACTGAAGCAAGTACACCAGCCACAACAACTGAAACAACTACACCAGCCACAACAACTGAAAGCACAACTGAAACAACTACACCAGCCACAACAATGGAGAGCACAACTGTTAGTACAACTGAAACAACTACACCAGCCACAACAACTGAAAGAAGTACACCTGCCACACCAACTGAAACAACTACACCAGCCACAACAACGGAGAGCACAGCTGTTAGTACAACTGAAACAAGTACACCAGACATAACAACAGAAAGCACAACTGAAACAACTTCACAAGCAACAACAACTGAGAGCGCAACTGTTAGTACAACTGAAACAACTACATCAGGCAAAACAACTGACAGCACAACTGAAATAACTACACCAGCCACAACTACTGAAACAACTACACCAGCCACAACATCTGAGAGCACAACTTTCAGTACAACTGAAACAAGCACACTAGCCACAACAACTGCAACGAGTACAACTGTTAGGACAGCTGAAACAAGTGCACAAGCCACGACAACTGAAAGCACAACTGAAACAACTACACCAGCCACAACAACTGAAACGAGTACAACTGTTAGTACAACTGAAACAACTACACCAGCACCAATAATAACAGATTCAGCATCAGCCACAACAACTGAGAGCACAACTGAAAAAACTACACCAGCCAAAACAATGGAGAGCACAACTGTTAGTACAACTGAAATAACTACACTAGCCACAACAACTGAAACAACTGCACCAGCCACAACAACTGAGAGCACAATTGTTAGTACAACTGAACCAAGTACACCAGCCACAACAACTGAAACAACTACACCAGCCACAGCAACTGAAACAATTACACCACCAACAACAACTGAAATGAGTACAACTGAAACAACTACACCAGCCACAACAACAGAGAGCACAACTGTTAGTACAGCTGAAACAAATACACCAGCCACAACAACTGAGAGCACAACTGTTAGTACAACTGAAACAAATACACAAGGCACAACAACTGAAATAACTACACCAGCCACAACAACGGAGAGCACAGCTGTTAGTACAACTGAAACAAGCACACCAGCCATAACAACTGAAACAACTACACCAGCCACAACAACTGAAACAACTACACCGGCCACAACAACGGAGAGCACAACTGAAGTAACTACACCAGCAAAAACAACAGAGAGCACAACTGTTAGTACAACTGAAACAACTACACACCAGCCACAACAACTGAAACAACTACACCGGCCACAACAACGGAGACCACAACTGAAGTAACTACACCAGCAAAAACAACAGAGAGCACAACTGTTAGTACAACTGAAACAACTACACCAGCCACAACAAGTGGAACAACTACACCAGCCACAACAACTGAAACAACTACACCAGCCACAAAAACGGAGACCACAACTATTACTACAGCTGAAACAACTACACCACCCACAACAACTGCAATGAGTACAATTTTTAGTACAACTGAAACAACTACACCAGCCACAACAAGTGAAACAACTACACCAGCCACAACAACAGAGAGCACAACTGTTACTACAGCTGAAACAACTACACCAGCCACAACAAGTGCAACGAGTACAACTGTTAGTACAACTGAAACAACTACACCAGCACCAATAATAACAGAATCAGCATCAGCCACAACAACTGAGAGCACAACTGAAACAACTACACAAGCCACAACAACTGAAGCAACTACACCACCAACAACAACTGTAACGAGTACAACTGAGAGCACAACTGAAACAACTACACTACCAACAACAACTGAAAGCACAACTGAAATAACTACACCAGCCACAACAACTGAGAGCACAACTGTTAGAACAGCTGAAACAAGTACACCATCCACAACAACTGAAAGCACAACTGAAACAATTACACCAGCAAAAACAACAACAACAACTGAGAGCACAACTGTTAGTACAACTGAAACAACTACACAGGCCACAACAACTGAGAGCACAACTCTCATTACAGCTGAAACAACTACACCAGCACCATTGATAATGGAATCAACATCAACAATGACATCTGAGAGCACAACTGTAAGTACAGCTGAAACAACTACATCAAGCACACCAACTGAAAGCACAACTGAAATAACTACACCAGCCACAAAAACTGAGAGCACAACTGTTAGTACAGCTGAAACAAGTACACCAGCTACAACTACTGAAACAACTAAACCAGCCACAACCACTGAGACAACTACACTAGCTACAACAACTGAAACAACTACACTAGCCACAGCAACTGAAACAACTACACCAGCCACAACAACTGAGAGCACAACTGTTAGTACAACTGAAACAACTACATCAGGCACAACAACTACACCAACCACAACAACTGAGAGCACAACTGTTAGTACAGCTGAAACAAGTACACCAGCTACAACAACTGAAACAACTACACCAGCCACAACAACTGAGAGCACAACTGTTAGTATAACTGAAACAACTACACCAGCCACAACTACACTAGCCACAACAACTGAAACAACTACACCAGTCACAACAACTGAGAGCACAACTGTTAGTACAACTGAAACAAGTACACCAGCCACAACAACTGAAACAACTACACCAGCCACAACAACTGAAACAACTACACTAGCCACAACAACTGAAACAACTACACCAGTCACAACAACTGAGAGCACAACTGTTAGTACAGCTGAATCAAGTATACCAGCCACAACAACTGAAACGAGTTCAACTGTTAGTAAAACTGAAACAACTACACCAGCCACAACAACAGAGAGCACAACTGAAATAACTACACCAGCAACATCAACTGAGAGTACAACTGTTAGTACAACTGTAGCAAGTACACCAGCCACAACAACTGAAAGCACAACTGAAATAACTACAACCGCCACAACAACTGAGAGCACAACTGTTAGTACAACTGAAACAACTACACCAGGCACAACAACTGAAACAACTACACCAGCCACAACAACTGAGAGCACAACTGTTAGTACAACTGAAACAAGTACACCAGCCAAAACAACTGAAACAACTACTCCACCTACAACAACTGTTAGTACAGCTGAAACAAGTACACCAGCCACAACAACGAAGAGCACAACTGTTAGTACAACTGAAACAACTACACCAGCCACAACAAAGGAGAGCACAACTTTTAGTACAGCTGAAACAAGTACACCAGCCACAACAACTGAAACAACTGCACCAGCCACAACAACTGAAACGAGTTCAACTGTTAGTACAACTGAAACAACTACACCAGCCACAACAATGGAGAGCACAACTGAAATAACTACACAGGCCACAATAACTAAGAGCACAACTGTTAGTACAACTGAAACAACTACACCAGCCACAACAAGTGGAACAACTACACCAGCCACAACAACTGAAACAACTACACCAGCCACAACAACGGAGAGCACAACTGTTAGTACAACTGAAACAACTACACCAGCCACAACAAGTGGAACAACTACACCAGCCACAACAACTGAAACAGGTACACCAGCCACAACAACGGAGACCACAACTGTTACTACAACTGAAACAAGTACACCAGCCACAACAAGTGAAACAACTACACCAGCCACAACATCTGAAACAACTACACCAGCGACGAACAACTGAAACAACTACACCAGCCACAACAACGGAGACCACAACCGTTTCTACAGCTGAAAAAAGTACACCAGCCACAACAACTGAAACAACTACACCAGCCACAACAACTGAAACAACTACACCAGCCACAACAACGGAGACCACAACTGTTACTACAGCTGAAACAAGTACACCAGCCACAACAATTGAAACAAGTACACCAGCCACAACAACTGAAACAACTACACCAGCCACAACAACTGCAACGAGTACAATTGTTAGTGCAACTGAAACAACTACACCAGCCACAACAAGTGAAACAACTACACCAGCCACAACAACTGAAACAACTACACCAGCCACAACAACGGAGAGCACAACTGTTAGTACAACTGAAACAACTACACCAGCCACATCAACTGAAACAACTACACAAGCCACAACAACGGAGAGCACAACTGTTAGTACAGCTGAAACAAATACACCAGCCACAACAACTGAAAGCACAACTGAAACAACTACACCAGCCACAACAACTGAGAGCACAACTGTTAGTACAACTGAAACAACGACACCAGTCACATCAACTGAAACAACTACACCAACCACAACAAGTGGAACAACTACACCAGCCACAACAAGTGAAACAACTACACCAGCCACAACAATGGAGACCACAACTGTTACTACAGCTGAAACAAGTACACCAGCTACAACAACTGAAACAACTACACCAGCCACAACAACGGAGACCACAACTGTTACTACAGCTGAAACAAGTACACCAGCTACAACAAGTGAAACAAGTACACCAGCCACAACAACTGAAACAACTACACCAGCCACAACAACAGAGACCATAACTGTTACTACAGCTGAAACAAGTACACCAGCCACAACAATTGAAACAAGTACACCAGCCACAACAACTGAAACAACTACACCAGCCACAACAACTGCAACGAGTACAATTGTTAGTACAACTGAAACAACTACACCAGCCACAACAAGTGAAACGACTACACCAGCCACAACAACTGAAACAACTACACCAGCCACAACAACGGAGAGCACAACTGTTAGTACAGCTGAAACAAACACACCAGCCACAACAACTGAAAGTACAACTGAAACAACTACACCAGCCACAACAAAGGAGAGCATAACTGTTAGTACAACTGAAACAACTACACCAGCCACATCAACTGAAACAACTACACCAGCCACAATAACGGAGAGCACAACTGTTAGTACAGCTGAAACAAATACACCAGCCACACCAACTGAAAGCACAACTGAAACAACTACACCAGCCACAACAACTGAGAGCACAACTGTTAGTACAACTGAAACAACTACACCAGCCACAACAACGGAGAGCACAACTGTTAGTACAACTGAAACAACTACACCAGCCACAACAACGGAGAGCACAACTGTTACTAGAGCTGAAACAAGTACACCAGCCATAACAAGTGAAACAACTACACCAGCCACAACAACGGAGACCACAACTGTTAGTACAGCTGAGACAAGTACACCAACCACAACAAGTGAAATAACTACACCAGCCAAAACAACTGAAACAACTACACCAGCCACAACAACGGAGAGCACAACTGTTAGTACAGCTGAAACAACTACACCAGCCACAACAACTGAAACAACTACACCAGCCACAACAACGGAGACCACAACTGTTACTACAGCTGAAACAAGTACACCAACCACAACAACTGAAACAACTACACCAGCCACAACAACTGCAACGAGTACAATTGTTAGTACAACTGAAACAACTACACCAGCCACAACAACGGAGACCACAACTGTTACTACAGCTGAAACAAGTACACCAGCCACAACAATTGAAACAAGTACACCAGCCACAACAACTGAAACAACTACACCAGCCACAACAAGTGAAACAACTACACCAGCCACAACAACTGAAACAACTACACCAGCCACAACAACGGAGAGCACAACTGTTAGTACAACTGAAACAACTACACCTGCCACAACAACGGAGAGCACAACTGATAGTACAACTGAAACAACTACACCAGCCATATCAACTGAAACAACTACACCAGCCACAACAACGGAGAGCACAACTGTTAGTACAGCTGAAACAAATACACCAGCCACACCAACTGAAAGCACAACTGAAACAACTACACCAGCCACAACAACTGAGAGCACAACTGTTAGTACAACTGAAACAACTACACCAGCCACAACAACGGAGAGCACAACTGTTAGTACAACTGAAACAACTACACCAGCCACAACAACGGAGACCACAACTGTTACTACTGCTGAAAAAAGTACACCAGCTACAACAAGTGAAACAAGTACACCAGCCACAACAACTCAAACAACTACACCAGCCACAACAACAGAGACCATAACTGTTACTACAGCTGAAACAAGTACCCCAGCCACAACAATTGAAACAAGTACACCAGCCACAACAACTGAAACAACTACACCAGCCACAACAACTGCAACGAGTACAATTGTTAGTACAACTGAAACAACTACACCAGCCACAACAAGTGAAACGACTACACCAGCCACAACAACTGAAACAACTACACCAGCCACAACAACGGAGAGCACAACTGTTAGTACAGCTGAAACAAACACACCAGCCACAACAACTGAAAGTACAACTGAAACAACTACACCAGCCACAACAAAGGAGAGCATAACTGTTAGTACAACTGAAACAACTACACCAGCCACATCAACTGAAACAACTACACCAGCCACAACAACGGAGAGCACAACTGTTAGTACAGCTGAAACAAATACACCAGCCACACCAACTGAAAGCACAACTGAAACAACTACACCAGCCACAACAACTGAGAGCACAACTGTTAGTAAAACTGAAACAACTACACCAGCCACAACAACGGAGAGCACAACTGTTAGTACAACTGAAACAACTACACCAGCCACAACAACGGAGAGCACAACTGTTACTAGAGCTGAAACAAGTACACCAGCCACAACAAGTGAAACAACTACACCAGCCACAACAACGGAGACCACAACTGTTAGTACAGCTGAAACAAGTACACCAGCCACAACAAGTGAAATAACTACACCAGCCAAAACAACTGAAACAACTACACCAGCCACAACAACGGAGAGCACAACTGTTAGTACAGCTGAAACAACTACACCAGCCACAACAACTGAAACAACTACACCAGCCACAACAACGGAGACCACAACTGTTACTACAGCTGAAACAAGTACACCAGCCACAACAACTGAAACAACTACACCAGCCACAACAACTGCAACGAGTACAATTGTTAGTACAAATGAAACAACTACACCAGCCACAACAACGGAGACCACAACTGTTACTACAGCTGAAACAAGTACACCAGCCACAACAATTGAAACAAGTACACCAGCCACAACAACTGAAACAACTACACCAGCCACAACAAGTGAAACAACTACACCAGCCACAACAACTGAAACAACTACACCAGCCACAACAACGGAGAGCACAACTGTTAGTACAACTGAAACAACTACACCTGCCACAACAACGGAGAGCACAACTGTTAGTACAGCTGAAACAAATACACCAGCCACAACACTTGAAAGCACAACTGAAACAACTACACCAGCCACAACAACGGAGAGCACAACTGTTAGTACAGCTGAAACAAACACACCAGCCACAACAACTGAAAGCACAACTGAAACAACTACACAAGCCACAACAACTGAGAGCACAACTGAAACAACTACACCAGCCACAACAACGGAGAGAACAACTGTTAGTACAACTGAAACAACTACACCAGCCACAACAACTGTTAGTACAACTGAAACAACTACCCCAGCCACATCAACTGAAACAACTACACCAGCCACAACAACGGAGAGCACAACTGTTAGTACAGCTGAAACAAATACACCAGCCACAACAACTGAAAGCACAACTGAAACAACTACACCAGCCACAACAACTGAGAGCACAACTGTTAGTACAACTGAAACAACTACACCAGCCACAACAACGGAGAGCACAACTGTTAGTACAACTGAAACAACTACACCAGCCACATCAACTGAAACAACTACACCAGCCACAAAAACTGAGAGCACAACTGTTAGTACAACTAAAACAACTACACCAGGCACATCAACTGAAACAACTACACCAGCCACAACAACGGAGAGCACAACTGTTACTACAGCTGAAACAAGTACACCAGCCACAACAACTGAAACAACTACACCAGCCACAACAACTGCAACTGCAACGAGTACAACTGTTAGTACAACTGAAACAACTACACCAGCCACAACTGCAACGAGTACAACTGTTAGTACAACTGAAACAACTACACCAGCCACAACAACTGCAACGAGTACAACTATTAGTACAACTGAAACAACTACACCAGCATCAATAATAACAGAAACAGCATCAGCCACAACAACTGAGAGCACAACTGAAACAACTACACCAGCCACAACAACTGAAACAACTACACCAGCCACAACAACGGAGAGCACAACTGTTAGTACAACTGAAACAAGTACACCAGCCACAACAACTGAAACAACTACTCCACCTACAACAACATTTAGTACAGCTGAAACAACTACACCAGCCACAACAACTGAAACAACTACACCAGCCACAACAACGAAGAGCACAACTGTTAGTACAACTGAAACAAGTACACCAGCCACAACAACTGAAACAACTACTCCACCTACAACAACTGAGAGCACAACTGAAACAACTACACCAGCCACAACAACTGAAACAACTACACCAGCCACAACAACTGAGAGCACAACTGTTAGTACAACTGAAACAACTACACCAGTCACATCAACTGAAACAACTACACCAACCACAACAAGTGGAACAACTACACCAGCCACAATAAGTGAAACAACTACACCAGCCACAACAACGGAGACCACAACTGTTACTACAGCTGAAACAAGTACACCAGCTACAACAAGTGAAACAAGTACACCAGCCACAACAACTGAAACAACTACACCAGCCACAACAACAGAGACCATAACTGTTACTACAGCTGAAACAAGTACACCAGCCACAACAATTGAAACAAGTACACCAGCCACAACAACTGAAACAACTACACCAGCCACAACAACTGCAACGAGTACAATTGTTAGTACAACTGAAACAACTACACCAGCCACAACAAGTGAAACGACTACACCAGCCACAACAACTGAAACAACTACACCAGCCACAAGAACAGAGAGCACAACTGTTAGTACAGCTGAAACAAACACACCAGCCACAACAACTGAAAGTACAACTGAAACAACTACACCAGCCACAACAAAGGAGAGCATAACTGTTAGTACAACTGAAACAACTACACCAGCCACATCAACTGAAACAACTACACCAGCCACAACAACGGAGAGCACAACTGTTAGTACAGCTGAAACAAATACACCAGCCACAACAACTGAAAGCACAACTGAAACAACTACACCAGCCACAACAACTGAGAGCACAACTGTTAGTACAACTGAAACAACTACACCAGCCACAACAACGGAGAGCACAACTGTTAGTACAACTGAAACAACTACACCAGCCACAACAACGGAGACCACAACTGTTACTACAGCTGAAACAAGTACACCAGCTACAACAAGTGAAACAAGTACACCAGCCACAACAACTGAAACAACTACACCAGCCACAACAACAGAGACCATAACTGTTACTACAGCTGAAACAAGTACACCAGCCACAACAATTGAAACAAGTACACACCAGCCACAACAACTGAAACATCTACACCAGCCACAACAACTGCAACGAGTACAATTGTTAGTACAACTGAAACAACTACACCAGCCACAACAAGTGAAACGACTACACCAGCCACAACAACTGAAACAACTACACCAGCCACAACAACGGAGAGCACAACTGTTAGTACAGCTGAAACAAACACACCAGCCACAACAACTGAAAGTACAACTGAAACAACTACACCAGCCACAACAAAGGAGAGCATAACTGTTAGTACAACTGAAACAACTACACCAGCCACATCAACTGAAACAACTACACCAGCCACAACAACGGAGAGCACAACTGTTAGTACAGCTGAAACAAATACACCAGCCACACCAACTGAAAGCACAACTGAAACAACTACACCAGCCACAACAACTGAGAGCACAACTGTTAGTACAACTGAAACAACTACACCAGCCACAACAACGGAGAGCACAACTGTTAGTACAACTGAAACAACTACACCAGCCACAACAACGGAGAGCACAACTGTTAGTACAGCTGAAACAAGTACACCAGCCACAACAAGTGAAATAACTACACCAGCCAAAACAACTGAAACAACTACACCAGCCACAACAACGGAGAGCACAACTGTTAGTACAGCTGAAACAACTACACCAGCCACAACAACTGAAACAACTACACCAGCCACAACAACGGAGACCACAACTGTTACTACAGCTGAAACAAGTACACCAGCCACAACAACTGAAACAACTACACCAGCCACAACAACTGCAACGAGTACAATTGTTAGTACAAATGAAACAACTACACCAGCCATAACAACGGAGACCACAACTGTTACTACAGCTGAAACAAGTACACCAGCCACAACAATTGAAACAAGTACACCAGCCACAACAACTGAAACAACTACACCAGCCACAACAAGTGAAACAACTACACCAGCCCCAACAACTGAAACAACTACACCAGCCACAACAACGGAGAGCACAACTGTTAGTACAACTGAAACAACTACACCTGCCACAACAACGGAGAGCACAACTGTTAGTACAGCTGAAACAAATACACCAGCCACAACACTTGAAAGCACAACTGAAACAACTACACCAGCCACAACAACGGAGAGCACAACTGTTAGTACAGCTGAAACAAACACACCAGCCACAACAACTGAAAGCACAACTGAAACAACTACACAAGCCACAACAACTGAGAGCACAACTGAAACAACTACACCAGCCACAACAACGGAGAGAACAACTGTTAGTACAACTGAAACAACTACACCAGCCACAACAACTGTTAGTACAACTGAAACAACTACACCAGCCACATCAACTGAAACAACTACACCAGCCACAACAACGGAGAGCACAACTGTTAGTACAGCTGAAACAAATACACCAGCCACAACAACTGAAAGCACAACTGAAACAACTACACCAGCCACAACAACTGAGAGCACAACTGTTAGTACAACTGAAACAACTACACCAGCCACAACAACGGAGAGCACAACTGTTAGTACAACTGAAACAACTACACCAGCCACATCAACTGAAACAACTACACCAGCCACAACAACTGAGAGCACAACTGTTAGTACAACTAAAACAACTACACCAGGCACATCAACTGAAACAACTACACCAGCCACAACAACGGAGAGCACAACTGTTACTACAGCTGAAACAAGTACACCAGCCACAACAACTGAAACAACTACACCAGCCACAACAACTGCAACGAGTACAACTGTTAGTACAACTGAAACAACTACACCAGCCACAACTGCAACGAGTACAACTGTTAGTACAACTGAAACAACTACACCAGCCACAACAACTGCAACGAGTACAACTATTAGTACAACTGAAACAACTACACCAGCATCAATAATAACAGAAACAGCATCAGCCACAACAACTGAGAGCACAACTGAAACAACTACACCAGCCACAACAACTGAAACAACTACACCAGCCACAACAACGGAGAGCACAACTGTTAGTACAACTGAAACAAGTACACCAGCCACAACAACTGAAACAACTACTCCACCTACAACAACATTTAGTACAGCTGAAACAACTACACCAGCCACAACAACTGAAACAACTACACCAGCCACAACAACGAAGAGCACAACTGTTAGTACAACTGAAACAAGTACACCAGCCACAACAACTGAAACAACTACTCCACCTACAACAACTGAGAGCACAACTGAAACAACTACACCAGCCACAACAACTGAAACAACTACACCAGCCACAACAACTGAGAGCACAACTGTTAGTACAACTGAAACAACTACACCAGTCACATCAACTGAAACAACTACACCAACCACAACAAGTGGAACAACTACACACCAGCCACAATAAGTGAAACAACTACACCAGCCACAACAACGGAGACCACAACTGTTACTACAGCTGAAACAAGTACACCAGCTACAACAAGTGAAACAAGTACACCAGCCACAACAACTGAAACAACTACACCAGCCACAACAACAGATACCATAACTGTTACTACAGCTGAAACAAGTACACCAGCCACAACAATTGAAACAAGTACACCAGCCACAACAACTGAAACAACTACACCAGCCACAACAACTGCAACGAGTACAATTGTTAGTACAACTGAAACAATTACACCAGCCACAACAAGTGATACGACTACACCAGCCACAACAACTGAAACAACTACACCAGCCACAACAACAGAGAGCACAACTGTTAGTACAACTGAAACAACTACACCAGCCATATCAACTGAAACAACTACACCAGCCACAACAACGGAGAGCACAACTGTTAGTACAGCTGAAACAAATACACCAGCCACAACACCTGAAAGCACAACTGAAACAACTACACCAGCCACAACAACGGAGAGCACAACTGTTAGTACAGCTGAAACAAACACACCAGCCACAACAACTGAAAGCACAACTGAAACAACTACACCAGCCACAACAACTGAGAGCACAACTGTTAGTACAACTGAAACAACTACACCAGCCACAACAACGGAGAGCACAACTGTTAGTACAACTGAAACAACTACACCAGCCACATCAACTGAAACAACTACACCAGCCACAACAACTGAGAGCACAACTGTTAGTACAACTAAAACAACTACACCAGGCACATCAACTGAAACAACTACACCAGCCACAACAATGGAGAGCACAACTGTTACTACAGCTGAAACAAGTACACCAGCCACAACAACTGAAACAACTACACCAGCCACAACAACTGCAACGAGTACAACTGTTAGTACAACTGAAACAACTACACCAGCCACAACTGCAACGAGTACAACTGTTAGTACAACTGAAACAACTACACCAGCCACAACAACTGCAACGAGTACAACTATTAGTACAACTGAAACAACTACACCAGCATCAATAATAACAGAAACAGCATCAGCCACAACAACTGAGAGCACAACTGAAACAACTACACCAGCCACAACAACTGAAACAACTACACCAGCCACAACAACGGAGAGCACAACTGTTAGTACAACTGAAACAAGTACACCAGCCACAACAACTGAAACAACTACTCCACCTACAACAACATTTAGTACAGCTGAAACAACTACACCAGCCACAACAACTGAAACAACTACACCAGCCACAACAACGAAGAGCACAACTGTTAGTACAACTGAAACAAGTACACCAGCCACAACAACTGAAACAACTACTCCACCTACAACAACTGAGAGCACAACTGAAACAACTACACCAGCCACAACAACTGAAACAACTACACCAGCCACAACAACTGAGAGCACAACTGTTAGTACAACTGAAACAACTACACCAGTCACATCAACTGAAACAACTACACCAACCACAACAAGTGGAACAACTACACCAGCCACAATAAGTGAAACAACTACACCAGCCACAACAACGGAGACCACAACTGTTACTACAGCTGAAACAAGTACACCAGCTACAACAAGTGAAACAAGTACACCAGCCACAACAACTGAAACAACTACACCAGCCACAACAACAGATACCATAACTGTTACTACAGCTGAAACAAGTACACCAGCCACAACAATTGAAACAAGTACACCAGCCACAACAACTGAAACAACTACACCAGCCACAACAACTGCAACGAGTACAATTGTTAGTACAACTGAAACAACTACACCAGCCACAACAAGTGATACGACTACACCAGCCACAACAACTGAAACAACTACACCAGCCACAACAACTGAGAGCACAACTGTTAGTACAACTGAAACAACTACACCAGCCATATCAACTGAAACAACTACACCAGCCACAACAACGGAGAGCACAACTGTTAGTACAGCTGAAACAAATACACCAGCCACAACACCTGAAAGCACAACTGAAACAACTACACCAGCCACAACAACGGAGAGCACAACTGTTAGTACAGCTGAAACAAACACACCAGCCACAACAACTGAAAGCACAACTGAAACAACTACACCAGCCACAACAACTGAGAGCACAACTGAAACAACTACACCAGCCACAACAACGGAGAGAACAACTGTTAGTACAACTGAAACAACTACACCAGCCACAACAACTGTTAGTACAACTGAAACAACTACACCAGCCACATCAACTGAAACAACTACACCAGCCACAACAACGGAGAGCACAACTGTTAGTACAGCTGAAACAAATACACCAGCCACAACAACTGAAAGCACAACTGAAACAACTACACCAGCCACAACAACTGAGAGCACAACTGTTAGTACAACTGAAACAACTACACCAGCCACAACAACGGAGAGCACAACTGTTAGTACAACTGAAACAACTACACCAGCCACATCAACTGAAACAACTACACCAGCCACAACAACGGAGAGCACAACTGTTACTACAGCTGAAACAAGTACACCAGCCACAACAACTGAAACAACTACACCAGCCACAACAACTGCAACGAGTACAACTGTTAGTACAACTGAAACAACTACACCAGCCACAACTGCAACGAGTACAACTGTTAGTACAACTGAAACAACTACACCAGCCACAACAACTGCAACGAGTACAACTATTAGTACAACTGAAACAACTACACCAGCATCAATAATAACAGAATCAGCATCAGCCACAACAACTGAGAGCACAACTGAAACAACTACACCAGCCACAACAACTGAAACAACTACACCAGCCACAACAACGGAGAGCACAACTGTTAGTACAACTGAAACAAGTACACCAGCCACAACAACTGAAACAACTACTCCACCTACAACAACTGAGAGCACAACTGAAACAACTACACCAGCCACAACAACTGAAACAACTACACCAGCCACAACAACGAAGAGCACAACTGTTAGTACAACTGAAACAACTACACCAGCCACAACAAAGGAGAGCACAACTTTTAGTACAGCTGAAACAAGAACACCAGCCACAACAACTGAAAGCACAACTGTTAGTACACCTGAAACAACTACACCAGCCAGAACAATGGAGAGCACGACTGTTAGTACAGCTGAAACAACTACACCAGTCCGGTCAACGCTGGTGTTCCGCTCTGTAGACACATACATAAATGAACTCAGTGATACAAACTCTCGGGCTTTTAAGAACAGGGCTCAGCTTGTTATAGACATTGTGAGTTAAAACCCACTTACTGTATTCACTCAATTTTCCTGGATTAAAAGCATAATGTAATGTATTACATTGTATTATATAGTAACTTTCTGAATTTTTTTACAGCTTAAAGCCATCTATGTCAAGTATCCTTCTTTCATAAAAATCATTGTCCTAGGATTCAGGTAAACATCATTTTGAAATATTACTTGTTTTATGAAGAAACTGTTGTTGAAACTGTGACAGAAAAATCAGCAAAGTCCAGTAAACAAAATATTTAATGGTTAGATGTGCATTTTAGGAGGACATCCAATATAAATATGTTTTTTTTTTCACTTCACCAAGACAAATTCCTTGTGTGTTTGTGTATGTGTGTGTGTGTGCGGGTGTGTGTAGGTGTGTGTGTGTGTGTGTGTGTGTGCGGGTGTGTGTAGGTGTGTGTGTGTGTGTGTGTGTGTGTGTGTGTGTGTGTGTGTGTGTGTGTGTAAACTTTGCATTAAAGCTCATTCTCACTGTGATAATTTTAATGCAGGTCAGGATCAGTCATTACCACAACAGAACTAGCTTTCAACTCTTCAGAGTCTGTGCCATCAGCCCATGAGATTGCAACTTCACTATTGAGTAACACAACAGCTGTCAGTGCCCTGAACATGAGTTCTTATGCTGTCACAGTTAATGGTACAGGTGGGTCTGAAAACTGTATTGAGAATATTTTTATTTATGTAAGACTAAATTTTACAGGACGATAATGCACATACAAAGACTTTTCTTTTGTCATACTGAAACCTAAACTGATATTCTAATTCCAGAATTTCCAATAGTTGCAACTTCTACTGCTCCAGCAACAGAGACAAACGTAGTCACAAAAACACTTGTTGGAACATCCACCAGCAGTTTAGCAGTTTCCACAATAGTCAAACCAACAGCTTCTTCATTGACCTCAACCACTCTCTTCTCAACAGCCTTTAAAAGTACAACTATTAGTACAGCTGGAATGTCCACAACACTATCCACTATAACAACAGTTCCCTCAACTGCCACAACAATCACATCAACAATTTTAAATTCTACTTCAGCCACTCCTTCAACTGCCTTTGAGAATAAAACTCTTAGTACGATCCAAATGTCTACAAGACCAACAACAGCATTCTCAGCCCTCATAACAAATATCACAAGTGCAGCAATGAACACAGGACCAAAAACAACAACTTCTGTTGCATTTACTTCATTGAGTCCCTCTTCAACTTCATTTAAGACTACGACTGGTAGTACAACTAGAACATCAACAACATCACTTGCCTCAACCACTAACACAACCACTGCTTCAACGGCTAAAAGCACTGCCTCAACCACTAATACAACAACAACAACAACAAGACCCTTGACATCTTCCACGACTAAAGTGACTACAATCACAACTACAAAATTTATACCCGTGTATATAACAGATCTGGTGTTCCGCTCTTTTGACGTATACAGTGATGAACTCAGCAATTCAAACTCTCAGGCCTTCAAGGCAAGGGCTCAGCTTGTCATAACACAGGTGAGTTAATATTCATTCACTAGATTCACAGAAGGCACACAGTTAATATCCTTACTGTACTTAAAAGAAAACAGATATTTTAGACCAAATCCAAGAGCTTGTTAGGATATTATTATTTTTGAAACTGATTAGTTTACCATAAATAAATGACACATTTTCTTTTTTCCTTCATAAAGAATGATGTGCCTCTGGAAATCAACAGTTAATTTCATTAACAAAAAATGTTTCTGATCACTGCCTGTTATTTTACTTCACAGCTTGAAGTAATCTACAGAGCCAGATATCCTTCCTTCATTAGAGTGATTGTCATAAGTTTCAGGTAAATATGAAATATTGCAATGCTGTTATACTGTAAAGTGTGTGGGATGGTGTTCTTGCAATAAACAAAACAAAAAAAACAACAACAACAAGAGAACACAGTACATAGTACTTATTTATATAATGGTAATGTGCTCATATTATGGCATCCTGTGTGATATTCTTCTATACTGTATATTCCAGCCCAGGGTCAATCATCACAAAAACACAACTCGTTTTCAACTCCACGGAAATTATCCCATCAGTTGAAGATATTTCAAACACCCTCATGACAGCAGTGGGAACAGGAGATGTTGATCCACTGAAAATAATTCCTCAGTCTATTTCAGTCAATGGTTCAGGTAAATTTGATTGCATTTCAAAACATCTCTTTCAAATTCGAAAGGTCTCAGGACCTGTTCCTTGCACTTTTGTTCCATAGATTTTGTAGAATTTATCATCTTCTATAGCTCTAGTCTTAAAGATATAAGAATATGACACACAAAACATAATACATTTGGAGTGGAATGAAACAAAAAACGGCCCTAATATCTTATATTCTGTTTATCTAATTTGTTCATCTTTTCCTTACAGTTATTGCTACAACCATTGCTCCTACCGTAACTACAGCTTCACATGGATTAAAGATTGAATCCAGTCTGCTCCAAACAGCATGGCTCATTATTATGGCAAACATATTAAGGCTTTTCCTATAGATCCTTTAACAATGAATCAATCAAGGATGCAATTTCAGCAAAGCATGCTCTAATGAATTATACTTGCATGTGTTATACTGTATGTGTATTTTGATTTATTTACTTTTGAAGCAAAATCTTAAAATATGACAATGGCTATATAGAAACCTAAAATTGCATTGATTCTCAAGAACACAAATTGTAAAGAGAAATACTATTATATATTTATTATAGGTTATTTAAATTAATCTTATTTTGATCTTTTTCTTCACACTATTTTTATATGTAATGCTTTTGTTCTGCTGTCTGCAGGTTAAAGACTCTTTACAGTTATATTTTCTCTAGTAAATGTCAATATTGCAATTTCTTATATCTTTTAATAATCAAATAAACATATTTATTGAGTTCATATAATACAAAATTGTTTGATGTAAAACCACAAATTGTGTGAAATGAGAAAAAGTTGAATATCAAGACATCATACAAATATGAAGGACGTTGAAGGATATGAATTTGAAGGATATTAAGCGCATAGTTTTGTATGTATTTGTTTACATCTTAAAATATAGGCTTATTTAAAAAAAAATGTATAGTAAAGTATGTATATTTATTTAAAAAGGTTTTATGTTAATTTAAATAAAGTTTTGGTGTAAATTTAACCTGTACACAATTTCTTCCATTGCACTTCCATTTCTGCAAGGAAAGTTTGCCAGAAAGTCTTAATGGCCAAAAGTACATTTGTTAACTATGAGCACAGACCACAACGGTAAGGATTTGCATGCAGGTATGATGTTAACAGGGCTGGGTAGGTTACTTTTAAAATGTATTTCACTACAGATTACAAAATACATGCTTTAAAAAGTCATTTGTAACGTATTTCGTTACATTACTCAAGTTTAGTAACTTAATCTAAATACTTTAGAATACTTTGGAATACTAATAAGTGTGGAACAAACACAAAAAGGGTCATTGCAAGTTTTTATCTCACAATTCTGACTTTTTCCATCAGAATTGTGTGATATAAAGTTGTAATTGCGAGTTATAAAGTCAGAATTATGAGATATAAACTGAAAATATTGAGAAAAGTCAAAATTGAGATATTAAAAATCACAATATTGAGAAAAGTCCGAATTATGAGATATAAACTCACATACTAAATTCAGAATTGCTAGAAAAAAGTCAGTATTGCAAGTTTATATCTCCCAATTCTGACTTTATAACTTGCAATTGTGAGTTTAAATCTCGCAATTCTGAGAAAAAGAAGTCCGAATTGTGAAATGCAATCTCACAAAAAAACAAATTGTGAGAAAAAGTTGCAGTGACCTTTTTTACAATCATAAAATGACTCACAAACAACTATCACAAAACATGAAAACAGTCGAAAACATGAAACTTAACTTCTCTTTTTCAGACTGTCAGAGTCAGAGAATCACCAATTGCTGTTTAAATGACATTAAAATTCAAAGTAATCACTTTGGTAATCTAAAACACTTTTCAGATGTAACTGTAATCCGATTACCACCCATTTAAAATGGAACTGTAATGAAACACAGTTACTCAAATTTTGTATTTTAAATACGTGACTAAGTTACTTGTATTTCGTCACTCCCCAACCCTGGATGTTAATTTTTCAATAGGATCAGTGTCCATATATTTTATTAAAAGTTCATGTTAGTATTCTGTATTAACCTTGGTAACTGTAGTTTCCGTAGCTTTATTTTCACTTTGTGTTATTTTCTATATTATTTGATGACTGGACTTTACGCTAAAGAAAAAAAAGTATAATTTATTTATTTGTAAACCTTTTTATAAAAGAAAAATCAGAATTACTGATATCTCACTAGCAGCGTCCAAAATCTTAAAAATGCTGCCTTCGGAGGATGCATTCCAAAGTAGGAAGGCATTGCGGCATGTCCGAATCCAAAGTTAGCTTCACTTCCTGTCTCCTGAGATACCTTCGATTTTTGAAGGAAGCATATATATCCTTTCGTTGCCTTTGAAATCCCACAATTCTTTCCTTTCTGTGACAGTCAAGGTAAAAAAATAAAGATGGCGTCTGAAAGTTGGGGTTGGTGGTGAGTTTGTGTGTAATTGTTTTTGACTAAAGCTTTCTACTTTTGATGTCATTTTTAGCAAAAAAATAATATTGAGGTAATTAAATATTTGCTTAATTTTCACCAAAGCTCTCTCTATTATGTTGTTTCAACAGCTGCCTTTGTGCGCTAATGCTTATTAAAGGCAGCAAGGCAACAAGTCAGCTGCCTGAGCTTTCGGACACAGCCACAAAAGTTAACAAATACAGAGTCATACAGTGTGTTTTGTCATTTTAAAATAACCTCTACTAGGTATTACCATACTGTGACTTCACTTGCTAGGCAGGACTTAGTTGAGGTGAACCAGTCTTGCTTGCTTGTTTGCATTACAGACTCGACTTGAATCCTAGGATTTGTGACTAATCACTTTGTAATTGCTAATTACTCTCAGCTATGATAAACCAGTGCAAAAGTAGTATAGATGTAACAAAAGCTGCAATCTTATAAATCTGTAAACTGAAGATCTGAAGATACTTCAAATTGCCAGTAAGCTTCTGCTTCTCAACAGAGATTAGCAACTATTTTGCTTTATTTTTTACTGATCTCTTACATTTAGTACTATAACTTGTTTTACTATTGTGCAGAAGATGATGTTTTAATATAAAATTTTGACCCACGTCTTTATGCATGCATTCTGAGATGACTATCTCATGTTTTCTTTGTCTCTTTGTTTTCATTCATTCATTTCAATGGAGAAAGAAGACTCATCTTGCATAACAGTTTTGCATCTATTTACGGCACGCTATTGTGTGTTTTGGAAAAGACTGAAATAAAGGCTATGTTTAACATTAAGTAGCGTCACATTCATCTTTAACGCTTTAGGAGGTCTTTCTTATGTTCTAACTACAAAGCATTTCTTGGAAGATCAGTCTTATTGTTGAAAAGAACGAGCCTGAGGGATTCTCCTATTCTGACCTCTTCCACCTTCACACCTTCTGTATTATTCTAGGTTACAGAGTTCTTTATAAGATGATTTACACAGATTAAACAACTCAGCCTACAATGAATTGCAAATAAAACGCCCACATTTTCAGAAAGTCACCGTGAAAGGAATGTCACATGCTCACATTCTGATAAGCTGATGCATAACATTGCACAACCTGCAGTGTTCACTCCAGATAATTATATGATCCTTTTATCTCTCTGTGAATACAGGTTTCTTATTAATTGGGCTTTAAAAGGAGAATATTTGAATATTTGTCCTGTAATGTGGTACCTTCAAATCTTTTTCAAAGGAGTTTTAATTATGTTTATTGTAAAAGATGCTAAAATGATTACTATATGATGGCACTGAATTGTGATCAGCCTTTATTTTTACAGGTGCCTATGTCAATAATACCTTAAAGAGTTGTTTCACCATTAGTATTTTACAGTGAAGTCAAGTCTGCCCTCTGCTGGTCAAATACAAGCTCGTCTTTAAAAAGGGTGTAGGTCATATGAGGTCAGAGGCCAACTGAAACACACAGGAACACCTCTTTTTGACTAGGTTTGGGTACCGAAACCCAGTGCCAATACGGCACCGGTACCTATAGAACCGGTATGCACCGGACCGAATCAGAATGCGAATGTCGGTGCCTCATTTCGGTGCCACTTAAATGCCTGAAGTGATTGAAATATTTGTCCTCTGGTGCTATGACACGGACGAAAGAAGCATTAGATTCATCAACACGACTGATCGCTAGTCACGACACCGCTACGTGCAGCAAATGTTTTACAACAGTTGCATGTAAAGGGGGAAACACGTCAAACCTAATGAAACATTTGAGGGCACATGGAATATGAGCGTGTTTGACCACTTGCGGACATCAGTGTGGGCGACCCCAGCCCCAGTAAGCGGGACAGTCTTCCCATGTTGTCTGCACTTTCAAACAGGCCTCATCGACACCATCTGAGAGAGTTTTCTCCTGTGCAGGACATGCAGTAAGTCAGGAGAGGTGTCGTATTTTGCCAGAGAAGGCAAATATGGTCATATTTCTGCAAAAAAAAAATCTGAAATTTGAAGCTGTTAAATTATTGTAGTTGAGCAAGTTTTTCTAGGTTTTACTGTTGTTGTGTTTTGTATTTACTTACATATATTCATGTATACTTTAAACTTTTAATATATTGTTAAATTTTAGGAACTTTTTTTGTCCAATAAAAAGGTATTCTTGACCGAGTCATCCACCATCATTTTGTGGCTTTTTTAAAAGTATCGGTTCTGGCGCTGTTTTGGCACCGGTACCGTTTTAAAAGTATCGATTTGGCACAGGTATCAAAAAAACCCCAAACGATACCCAACCCTATTTTTGACTATTTTTAACTGCGAAAAATACTTAATTGATATTACAGTAATGTATATTAAATGATATATCAAAAGTACATGGGATAAATTATTACACAGCTGATTACAGCAATTAGACAAGCATCACTAATTTTGCTAAATATATGAATGATACTTCAAATCACGTGACTTGTCAAAGGGAGGTGTCCTATTTTTTAATTAATAAGTTGAAGTTCAATAAATGGGCAAAAAAAAAACCATAATGTGTAAGTTTTAGGAGGATCTATTGACAGAAATGTAATATAATATGCATAACTATGGTTTCAGTGGTGTATAAATAGCTGTTATGTTTTTATTACCTTGGAATGAGCCATTTCTATGTACATACACCACACCCTTACATTTTAAAGGGTTAGTTCACCCAAAAATGAAAATTCAGTCATTAATGTACTCATTCCACACCGGAAATCATCAAAAATATCTTAACTTGTGCTCTGAAGATGCACGAAGGTCTTACAGGTGTAGAATGACATGAGGGTGAGGAATTCTTTCAGAATTTTCATTTTTGGGGGAACTATTTAAGTCGACATTTTGCCCAACAGAGCACGACTGCCTGCCTGCTGTCTAAGACAACATCATTTTTCTCCTGTGTTGGCCATCGTAGCTTCTCTATATTGAAATTTGCAGTGTTTATTTTCTGACTATTTTAAACTCAGCAGGATGCCAACCGCTGTGGAGTAGCCCAGCACCCAGACCCGCATCGTCATATGCATGAACAGTGTTCTTCCACAAGACACATGACGCTTTGTTTATTTACCACTAGAGCACCAATAGTTACATAGTGTACCTTTAAGGAGGGATGCAATATCTATATAGAGGTCAGAATAAATCAGGCTTGGAGTGTTGGCTCTTCTGATTCACACCGGAATGTAACAGCCAAGAACAACCCTAGTAACCTTTGTAAGAACCCTAGCAAGCAATCTACTAAAAACCACTGAGATTCAACTGAATAGCAATGCCCTGACAACCACCCCAACAGTCTCCAAGTGTGCGTATCTGCAGGTTGGAGTAATGGGCGTGACGAAAGGTCTATATCATACGGATATATCACGAAAGCTTTCTGTCAGGGTTTGGGGTAGTGATAGTACGGCTTGTTTCAGCACGTCCATTACTCTGACCTGCAGCTATTCCTGACTCACAGTTTTTTTTATTATTCCAAGTTCAACTGGATTGTGCAAGTTTGCCAGTAAACAGAGCTTTCGTTCCTTGAATCTCGGTTATGTCATTTAAAATCTCCAGTCATCCTGTTGGGTTGGTCGAGCATGTACGCGTGTGTTCAGGGTGGAACGAAACAAGAAAGATGAAGCTGATCAAAAGAAGCCACTTACTTATAGCACTACTTACTGTAAAGTCTCTCCACTTCAATTCAACAAATGCCATTTCATTAAATAGATTTTTATTTGCTTGTAAAACTATAAATAGGCCTAATTTGTTGGTATTCCTGTTATCACCACAGAAAGATTCTTCCTAAAGGAAAGTTGTCTTTTCAATAAAGTATCAATCTAATCATGAGAAACTGTAAGCTCAGCAAATTTTTCAGAAATGTTTATTAGCCCTATAATAATTGTATGTAAAACCATAGGCTATGGCAAACAAATTAGATAAACATTAGGCATTATTAAGTTATTAACATTAAACGATAGTGAGTTCCAATATCAGGAGTTCCACGGATTTGAATTTCAGGTGTATTTTTACCTTCATGAGAACATTTTTCACTATACTATATAAAAGACTTTGTGCGTCATTCTTTTATTTCAAAGTATGTTATGTTATTACAAGTCTAGAATAGATTTTTTTAATTGAAATTGCGCCAATGATTGTTACAAATAAAAAGGAGCAAGTTAGAACTGGTTTGTTTTGTTTTTTACAGCGACATTTCGAATGTTCCTTTTTTGCCTTTTTGCATTTACATGTGACTGAGAAATGACTGAGGGAAAACAGTCTCAAAAACATCAAGGAAGCCAGTGAAACTATGTGTCAGAATGTGAGGAATGCTAAGGTAAACCTGGTGTCTTTTGTTTTGGACTGTTTTGACATCTCACATGTTTAGTAATCGTGACGTAGGATCCTTAAAAAGTACGTACTGCAAGATCATCATTGATATTGCAATCTGTCCATATAATTCATTGGAAAATCTTTTTGACGTTATAGTTTTTTTGCTTGTTTTGGAATAGTGTAAACTTTTTGTGTAACTTCATTTTCTATTTTTTCCACTACTATTCATGCAGTAACAACGACAAATTCAGAGATTTATTCTTAAACAAAATTGTGTAAGCAGGTGTTAAGAAATAGCTCTGTCCTGTGAATTTTGGCCAGATTCAAAATAATTATTGATTGAAATGATATGAAAATGGTGAGATAACCATGATATGTGAATAACATAAATCTATAAAATAAAAATGTGAAACAATATGGTTGGTCAAATTCAGAGTTTCTATAAATAACCCTGGCTATCATTTATTATTGCGCAGATCACACCTTTTAGACAGCCGCGATACAAAAGATTTGATAAAAAACACGTCAGTGTCTGCTCAGGGACATTCCATATAGCTTATCTGTGAATATCAGTGATGTAAACAAAAGCCCAATCAGGACGTCATTGAGTGCTACTTAAAAGAAGAGCCACAGCTCATTCAGGAGAAGTGTAAAACTGGAGTACCTACTTAAACACAGAGGCAACAGCGGATTATCAATCTAGGTGTTCGACATAAAAATAATCTGCCCAAGGATTGGTATGGATATTTTATTTCACTAAACATATTTGTGTTAATTATATTTATATTACAAAATGCAGTTTTCATTGTTGGAAATATCGCAAAACAGACATAAATAAATTTAAAAAAGCATTAGGTTACTGTATGTTAATGGCATATGGAAAAGTTGTTTTTTTTTGTCTGACAGATTGCAGTAGTCTGTGTACTAAATTAAATGTATTTTGTGAGAAAATTATCCAGTCAGAATATTTAAGCAGTCAAAGGAAATTGCAGTTACAGTATGATGCTGGATTTTCTGTTCACAAAGTAATCTTAATTTAGCTTGATATTGATTAGAAATGCATTATCTATGCCCATTATCAGGCCTCCATTTGTTTACAGAACCATTCGTTTAATATAAAGGAGTTATATAAGAGAATATTGTAGTTTGGATAATGATACTCAGTTGGAATTTGTGTTCAATTTTGTAAAATAGATAGAAGTTAAAAACTAATCATGATGTCAACATGTATGGTGTCCTGGGGGGTATTCCAGAAAGCAGGTTATGTGACATACCCAGGTATGTTTAAGAACAAGTAAGCTGATAACCTCAGCTTTCGGTTCCAAAAATGGAGGTAACTTTCGGGCTTTGTAAGTAGCCATTGCAACTCACTCTCTGAACCTGCTCCAAAGCAGATCATGTTCCAGGGTTAGTTTGTTTAAGTGGTATTCAGATGCGTGTAATTTAGTTAATATAGTTATATTAATGTAACAATGTTATATTATACAATACATAGAAACATATATATATATATATATATATATATATATATATATATATATATATATATATATATAAAATAGTAATTATTCTAACCCATGTCGTTTCTCAGCTGCATCTGATGTTGGTGTCTGGCTTTTTTTTTTTTTTTTTTCATTTGTTTTCTTTTCTTAGATTACTAAGATTACTAAGGTTTGTTATTTGTTATTTCATATATATATATATATATATATATATACACATATGCCAAAGAATAAAAATAATATATTTTAGTCGACAATTCAGAGATTATATCTAAACTCAGAATTTGAGAAATAAAGTCACAATTGTGAGATAAAACGTCTCAATTTCTTGTTTTTTGTTCCGTGGCTTCCATATTTAGGGGAGACTGGGCACAACCTGGTGTAAAATTTACTTAAAGTAATTTTTCATCTATATTTTTTGTGTTTATTTATTTAAAAATTACACAAATCTGATATTATTTTAATATCCAATCTGTTCTTTAGCAGTTTAGATCATTCTTGAATGCCCCACCAACTAGCAGAAGGCACTAACCAGGTTTAAATTCCAGTGTTGCAAATAGGGTTTGTTGTAACACTGCATTACATTAAGCCCTGCAATTAGAGCTATGTTATTCTATACAGTTACTGATATAATTGGCATAATTAACTTTTATGAATATGTGTTCAGAAACTATGGGGAAAAAGGTGACTAAAAACTAAGAGGAAGAACCTGAACTTTCATAAAATATTCTTTCAAGAAATTTAAAGAATTTGTACTGGCTCATCTATTTATTTCCTGTTCTGTGAGAGCTGTGAGTGGAAGGAGGGAAGTGTTTTAGTCAGCTCTGTGTTTTTCTGAGTGTCTGAATATGTTTCTTCATCTGTTTGCCTGTATTGTTTTGACCTAGGCTGTATAGCTGTGTTTTACAGTATGTTCAATCTCAAGCTACAAAATTATTTAAATTATTGGGGAAAAAAAGCAATTATTTTCTATGAAAAAAAAAAAATTGTCTTTTATTGACTAAATAGTTTAGTTTGTCATGTACATTTTTTGATAAGATGATATTTAGATTTAGATTAGATCATTTTTAAGCTGTCATATGGTTATATGTCATATGTTATAACATAACATGTTACACTGTGCCCCAGCTATGGGGCATATTGTCACATTTCACTTCCCTTCTTTTGAGGAAAAAAAAGAAAAAATTATACACTGTATTAATGAAACAAAGCCACATATTTGATGTGTGAAATTAATGTGGAACAGAATAAATTTTCTGAAACCTAAGTAGATTTACACAAACTGAGAAAGTCAAAAAGCATTAGGTTGTGCCTCGCTCTCTCCCCATATCAGATTGATTTGAATAGGATAATCTTGTACCATAGTGATATACAAATACACAGAAAGAAAAAATTATGATGAAAATTTATCAACATCATAACATGCATTAAACATAATATTATGTCTGGGTTATCCAAAATGGGGATTTTGAAGGACCTGCAGGGTGTTTGTAAGTTGATGAAAATGTACTTATTTATTAAACAAGAAAACTTTACATGAAAAATAAAACAAAAAAAAAAGAAATATTTTATTTTTCATGCTGGATGGTCTCTGACAATTCCACAAAACTAGAAGACTTTCCGAAAATATATAAGCACTATGCTGTTTCAAAAAAATAAACTTAAAAAAAAAAGAATTATTGAAAATCCAATGAATTATGTATAATTGACTGCCATTTTGTGAATATTAAGTAATAATGTAATTATTGAATTGTTAAGTATTTTAAGACATAATATAATTTAATTACAAGAATTTCTTTTTTGGAATCTGATTGCATATTCCAGATTACATATAATCAGTTACTTCCCTGTTCCTTTCCCTGTTACTTCACTGTATGTATACATGAATGTGTGTGTGTGTGTGTGTGTGTGTGTGTGTGTGTGTGTGTGTGTGTGTGTGTGTGTGTGTGTGTGTGTGTGTGTGTTATATATATATATATAAACATTTTTGTGCATATTGTTTACTTGCAGACTTTTATTATAACCACTGGACTCTTCCCAGAATGGAGAAAAAAGCTTTGATTATCATCTGTATTTTTATTGGTAGGTGAATCAAATTATGTAGAAAAAACAATATTTTATATATATTATAAAATATATATTATATAATTACATTATTTCTTAAATTCACTTGTATGTAAATTATACATGTACAAAACATGAAATATGAAAAAAACTTTTTTTTCTCTAGCAACAGTACAAAATGCAACAACTCAGACCACGACAACAGATTCAACATCATCACCATCATCTGTTAGTACTGCCGACACATCCACGACATCCCAAGCTACTACATCAGCAGTAACAACAACTCTTGCTGAACCATCCACCAGTACCATAGTTACCACAACACCACCACAAACAACAGCTGAATCCTCCATGACATCTACAACTACAACAATAGTGTCCTCAACAACAACAGCTCTTGCTGGAACATCCACCACTACAGAAGGAGAAACCACGACAGCACCACAAACAAGTGTTACAACAGCTGAATCCTCCACAACATTGTCAACAACAGCAGTGTCCTCAGCAACCACTACAGACCCTACTGGAACATCCACTACTATGGCAGGAGAAACCACAACACCACAACAGACTACCGTTACAACAACTGAATCCTCCACAACTCTTTCAACAACAGCAGTGTCCTCAGCCACTACTACAGTTCCTGCTGGAACATCCACTAGTACAGAAGGAGAAACCACGACAGCACCTCAAACTACTGTTACAACAGCTGAATCCTCCACAACACTATCAACAACAGCAGTGTCCTCAGCAACCACTACAGTTCCTGCTGGAACATCCACTAGTACAGAAGGAGAAACCACGACAGCACCTCAAACTACTGTTACAACAGCTGAATCCTCCACAACACTATCAACAACAGCAGTGTCCTCAGTAACCACAACAGTTCCCGCTGGAACATCCACTAGTACAGAAGGAGAAACCACGACAGCACCTCAAACTAGTGTTACAACAGCTGAATCCTCCACAACACCAACAACAACAGCAGTGTCCTCAGAAACCACAACAGTTCCCGCTGGAACATCCACTAGTACAGAAGGAGAAACTACAACAGCACCTCAAACTACTGTTACAACTGCTGAATCCTCCACAACACTATCAACAACAGCAGTGTCCTCAGCAACCACTACAGTTCCCGCTGGAACATCCACTAGTACAGAAGGAGAAACCACGACAGCACCTCAAACTAGTGTTACAACAGCTGAATCCTCCACAACACCAACAACAACAGCAGTGTCCTCAGAAACCACAACAGTTCCCGCTGGAACATCCACTAGTACAGAAGGAGAAACCACGACAGCACCTCAAACTACTGTTACAACAGCTGAATCCTCCACAACACTATCAACAACAGCAGTGTCCTCAGCAACCACAACAGTTCCCACTGGAACATCCACTAGTACAGAAGGAGAAACCACGACAGCACCTCAAACTAGTGTTACAACAGCTGAATGCTCCACAACACCAACAACAACAGCAGTGTTCTCAGAAACCACAACAGTTCCTGCTGGAACATCCACTAGTACAGAAGGAGAAACCACGACAGCACCTCAAACTACTGTTACAACAGCTGAATCCTCCACAACACTATCAACAACAGCACTGTCCTCAGCAACCACAACAGTTCCCGCTGGAACATCCACTAGTACAGAAGGAGAAACCACGACAGCACCTCAAACTACTGTTACAACTGCTGAATCCTCCACAACACTATCAACAACAGCAGTGTCCTCAGCAACCACTACAGTTCCCGCTGGAACATCCACTAGTACAGAAGGAGAAACCACGACAGCACCTCAAACTACTGTTACAACTGCTGAATCCTCCACAACACTATCAACAACAGCAGTGTCCTCAGCAACCACTACAGTTCCCGCTGGAACATCCACTAGTACAGAAGGAGAAACCACGACAGCCCCTCAAACTACTGTTACAACTGCTGAATCCTCCACAACACCAACAACAACAGCAGTGTCCTCAGGCACTACTACTGTTCCTGCTGGAACATCCACTACAGAAAGTGAAACCACGACAGCGCCTCAAACTACTGTTACAACAGCTGAATCCTCCACAACACCTACAACAACAGCAGTGTCCTCAGGCACTACTACAGTTCCTGCTGGAACTTCTATTACTATGGCAGGAGAAACCACGACACCACAACAAACTAGTGTTACAACAGCTGAATCCTCGACAACACCTACAACAACAGCAGTGTTGTCAGCAACCACTACAGTTCCCGCTGGAACATCCACTAGTACAGAAGGAGAAACCACGACAGCACCTCAAACTACTGTTACAACTGCTGAATCCTCCACAACACTATCAACAACAGCAGTGTCCTCAGCAACCACTACAGTTCCCGCTGGAACATCCACTAGTACAGAAGGAGAAACCACGACAGCACCTCAAACTACTGTTACAACTGCTGAATCCTCCACAACACTATCAACAACAGCAGTGTCCTCAGCAACCACTACAGTTCCCGCTGGAACATCCACTAGTACAGAAGGAGAAACCACGACAGCACCTCAAACTATTGTTACAACTGCTGAATCCTCCACAACACTTTCAACAACAGCAGTGTCCTCAGGCACTACTACAGTTCCCGCTGGAACATCCACTAGTACAGAAGGAGAAACCACGACAGCACCTCAACCTACTGTTACAACTGCTGAATCCTCCACAACACTTTCAACAACAGCAGTGTCCTCAGGCACTACTACTGTTCCTGCTGGAACATCCACTACAGAAAGTGAAACCACGACAGCGCCTCAAACTACTGTTACAACTGCTGAATCCTCCACAACACCTACAACAACAGCAGTGTCCTCAGGCACTACTACAGTTCCTGCTGGAACTTCAATTACTATGGCAGGAGAAACCACAACACCACAACAAACTAGTGTTACAACAGCTGAATCCTCCACAACACCTACAACAACAGCAGTGTTGTCAGCAACCACTACAGTTCCCGCTGGAACATCCACTAGTACAGAAGGAGAAACCACAACAGCACCTCAAACTACTGTTACAACAGCTGAATCCTCCACAACACCTACAACAACAGCAGTGTCCTCAGGCACTACTACAGTTCCTGCTGGAACTTCTATTACTATGGTAGGAGAAACCACAACACCACAACAAACTAGGGTTACAACAGCTGAATCCTCCACAACACCTACAACAACAGCAGTGTTGTCAGTGACCACTACAGTTCCTGCTGGAACATCCACTACAGAAGGAGAAACCACGACAGCACCTCAAACTACTTTTACAACAGCTGAATCCTCCACAACACCTAAAACAACAGCAGTATCCTCAGCAACCACTACAGTTCCTGCTGGAACATCCACTAGTACAGAAGGAGAAACCACGACAGCACCTCAAACTACTTTTACAACAGCTGAATCCTCCACAACACTTTCAACATTAGCAGTGTCCTCAGCCACTACTACAGTTCCTGCTGGAACATCTACTACTATAGCAGGAGAAACCACAACACCACAACAGACTACCGTTACAACAACTGAATCCTCCACAACTCTTTCAACAACAGCAGTGTCCTTAGGCACTACAACAGTTCCCGCTGGAACATCCACTAGTACAGAAGGAGAAACCACGACAGCACCTCAAACAACTGTTACAACAGCTGAATCCTCCACAACACTTTCAACAACAGCAGTGTCCTCAGCCACTACTACAGTTCCCGTTGAAACATCCACTAGTACAGAAGGAGAAACCATGACAGCACCTCAAACTACTATTACAACAGTTGAATCCTCCACAACACCTAAAACAACAGCAGTGTCCTCAGCAACCACTACAGATCCCACTGGAACATCCACTACTATGGCAGGAGAAACCACACCACCACAACAGACTACTGTTATAACAGCTGAATCCTCCACAACACTTTCAACAACAGCAGTGTCTTCAGCCACTACTACAGTTCCCGCTGGAACATCCACTAGTACAGAAGGAGAAACCACGACAGCACCTCAAACTAGTGTTACAACAGCTGAATCCTCCACAACTCTGTCAACAACAGCAGTGTCCTCAGGCACTACTACAGTTCCCGCTGGAACATCCACTAGTACAGAAGGAGAAACCACGACAGCACCTCAAACTACTGTTACAACTGCTGAATCCTCCACAACACTATCAACAACAGCAGTGTCCTCAGCAACCACAACAGTTCCCGCTGGAACATCCACTAGTACAGAAGGAGAAACCACGACAGCACCTCAAACTACTGTTACAACAGCTGAATCCTCCACAACACTTTCAACAACAGCAGTGTCCTCAGCAACTACTACAGTTCCCGCTGGAACATCCACTACTATAGCAGGAGAAACCACAACACCACAACAGACTACTGTTACAACAGCTGCATCCTCCACAACTCTTTCAACAACAGCAGTGTCCTCAGGCACTACTACAGTTCCCGCTGGAACATCCACTAGTACAGAAGTAGAAAACTACGACATCACCTCAACTATTACTGTTACAACAGCTGATCCTCCACAACTCTTTCAACAACAGCAGTGTCCTCAGGCACTACTACAGTTCCCGCTGGAATATCCACTAGTACAGAAGGAGAAACCACGACAGCACCTCAAACTACTGTTACAACAGCTGATTCCTCCACAACACTTTCAACAACAGCAGTGTCCTCAGGCACTACTACAGTTCCCGCTGGAACATCCACTAGTACAGAAGGAGAAACCACGACAGCACCTCAAACTAGTGTTACAACAGCTGAATCCTCCACAACACCAACAACAACAGCAGTGTCCTCAGGCACTACTACAGTTCCCGCTGGAACATCCACTAGTACAGAAGGAGAAACCACGACAGCACCTCAAACTACTGTTACAACAGCTGAATCTTTCACAACACCTATAACAGCAGTGTCATCTGCTGGAACAACAACTCTTTCTGGAATATCCTCCAGTAGTACACCAACACCCCAATCAACAGTCAGTTCATCTTCCCTAGCCTCTGAAAGTACAACTGTTAGTACAGTCGAAACATCCACCACACTGTCAACTACAATAACATCAAGTTCCTCCACAGCCAATGCTTATCTTGTTGGCACATCCACTTCTAGTACAACAGTTGCCACAACAGCACCACAATCAACAGCTACAACATTTACTTCAACTGTACTCTCTTCAAATGCATTTGAAAGTACAACTGTTAGTGCAGACACAATATCAACAGTAACCACAACAGGACCCTCAGCATCTATGATAACTGAAGTGCCTACAAATACTGTTTCAATCATTATTTCAGGTAGGCTCCATTACTCAATAGATCTTTAAAAATGTATAGTTTTCTATAACTTTACTGAAATAAGGATAGGGTACACAAAACTCAATGTTTGTACCATTTTTTTTCTCCGTTTTGACTAGAAGTAAAAAAATAAAAATAATACCCTGTAGTTTGTCTGTATGGAGATCTAACTAATCTGCTCATCTTTTTATTACAGCTTTGTCTACAGAGTCTACTGCTTCAACAGCTTCTACAGGGTCTACACCAGTTACAATATCTACAGCTTCTACAGAGTCTACAGCTTTGACAGTATCTACAGTTTCTACAGCTTCTACAAAGCCTACATCACCTACATCTTCAGCATCTATTGTGTCTACAGCTTCAACAGCATCTACAGTCTCTACATCATCTACTGTGTCTACAGCTTCTACAGCATCTTCTGCATCTACAGCATCAACAGCGCCTACATCCTCTACAGCATCTACTGTTTCTACAGCGTCAACAGTGTCTACAGCATCTACAGCAACTACAGCGTCTACAACTCCTACAACCTCTACAACCTCTACAGCTTCCACAACAACTACTGCAAAAATACCCGTGGTGCTAACTGATCTGGAGTTTCGCTCTTTTGAGACATTTGAAGATGCACTCAGCGATCAAAACACAGAGGAATTCAAGAATAGGTCTCAGCTTGTGATAGATGAGGTGAGTTCAAATGTACTTACTGAATTGACTGGAACACACTAATGCTTTTCATGATTTTTAAACTCATAGTTAAAAGAGGAGACAACAATTATGTCACCAACACTCATATATTACCATACTGTATTGTATTTGATGTCTGTAATTGTTTATTATCTTTTCCAGCTTGAAGGAGTCTACAGACCCAGATATGTTAACTTCCTCAGAGTGATTGTCATTGGATTCAGGTAAATACAGCATAATGGAATACTGCTTATTTCATGTGTGTGTGTTTGTGTAGTTCAGATGAACCCTACGTTACGGGCACAACACATCCTCACAAAGATAACAATATCCAAAATCCTTGTCCCTATTTGGTCCACATGAGGGAAAACAGCTTAAAAAAATCATACTAAGAGATGTTTTTTGAAAATATAAATAGCAGAAAGTTTTCTGTGGCTAAGGGTAGGTTTAGGGTTAGGGGACAGAATATACAGTTTGTACAGTATAAAAATAATTGTCTATGGAATGTCCCCACAAAACATGAAAACCCAACATGTGTGTGTGTCTGTGAAAGAGAGAGCAAAAAACAAAGGGAATCCAATAAACTGAATATTTAAGCTAACAACAATTTCAACATTAATATATTCCAGAGCTGGATCAATCATCACAACAACACAAATAGCCTTTTGCTCTGATCAACCAGTCCCATCCGTTCAAGAGATTTCAAACACCCTCTTGACAGCAGTGGGAGCAGGAGATGTCAATCCACTGAAGATAATTCCTGAATCAGTTTCAGTCAATGGTTCAGGTAAGCTCTATTACTCCACAGATTTATAGTCTTCAGTAACTTTATCATGGATATAAGACACGCCATGTATATAATGGTACTTGTTTTTTTCTTATTTTCTCTGGAATGAAGAAAAAAGCTTTTTTATTGGGAGAGCCAATTAATTTGCATATCTGTTATTACAATATCAACAACAACTGTCTCTACAGCATCTACTGTTTCTACAGCGTCAACAGTGTCTACAGCATCTACAGCAACTACAGCATCTACAACTCCTACAACCTCTACAGCTTCCACAACAACTACTGCAAAAATACCTTTGGTGCTAACTGATCTGGAGTTTCGCTCTTTTGAGACATTTGTAGAAGCACTCAGCGATCAAAACTCAGAGGAATTCAAGAATAGGTCTCAGCTTGTCATAGATGAGGTGAGTTCAAATGTACTTACTGAATTGACTGGAACACACTAATGCTTTTCATGATTTTTAAACTCACAGTTAAAAGAAAAGACAACAATTATGTCACCAACACTCATATATTACCATACTGTATTGTATTTGATGTCTGTAATTGTTTATTATCTTTTCCAGCTTGAAGGAGTCTACAGACCCAGATATGTTAACTTCTTCAGAGTGATTGTCATTGGATTCAGGTAAATATTATAAATAAATAATGGAATACTGCTTATTTCATGTGTGTGTGTTTGTGTAGTTCAGATGAACCCTATGTTATGGGCACAACACACACTGTAATGATTTACTGTAAAAATTACAGCATTATTTTATAGCCGGTGGCTGTTTTTTAATAATACAGCATATTGCTGTAAACTGCAATGCATTCTAGGGTCACTGGTTGGTTTGACTCAAATTTACAGAATATTGCTGTAAATTGACCCTTCGTAATTAAAAAAAAATACAGTTATTTACTGTAATCAGAGAATACTGGGAAATTCTGTAAATTAAATTACAGTAACACTACTGTAAATTTCACAGTAACTGGCTGGCAACCCTGCTGCCAGTATTATACTGTAAAATTTACAGTAATTTTTTAACAGTGCATCCTCACAATGATGGCAATATCCAAATCCTTGTCCCTATTTGGTCCACATGAGGAAAACAGCATACAAAATCATACAAAGTGATGTTTTTTGAAAATATAAATAGCAGAAAGTTTTCTGTGGCTAAGGATAGGTTTAGGGTTAGGGGACAGAGTATACAGTTTGTACAGTATAAAAATAATTGTCTATGGAATGTCCCCACAAAACATGAAAACCCAACATGTGTGTGTGTCTGTGAAAGAGAGAGCAAAAAACAAAGGGAATCCAATAAACTGAATATTTAAGCTAACAACAATTTCAACATTAATATATTCCAGAGCTGGATCAATCATCACAACAACACAAATAGCCTTTCGCTCTGATCAACCAGTTCCATCCGTTCAAGAGATTTCAAACACCCTCTTGACAGCAGTGGGAACAGGAGATGTCAATCCACTGAAGATAATTCCTGAATCAGTTTCAGTCAATGGTTCAGGTAAGCTCTATTACTCCATAGATTTATAGTCTTCAGTAACTTTATCATGGATATAGGACACACCATATATATAATGGAGCTTTTCTTATTTTCTCTGGAATGAAGAAAAAGCTTTTTTATTGGGAGATCTAATTAATATTCATATCTTTTCTTACAGTTTCAACAACAACTATCGCTCCTACAGCAACTACAGCTTCGAGCGGATTAAAGATTGAATCCAGTCTGCTTCAAGCAACATGCCTCATTATTATGTCTAAAATATTAAGGCTTTTCCTATAGGTCCAACTAGGCACGCTGTAACAAATTAAACAAAAACCAAATGTATTTTTTATTACACAATATATAGTATTTGCCCTTGTAGCACACTCTCAAATAACGGTATAAGGAGACATAAAGATAAGCTTGATAATGTATTGTTGAATCATTGAACAGCAGGCTGTTTTCTGTTTTCAAGTCGATCTTTTTCCTATGTTTGTTTCCTATGTATGTTTTCAAATGTAAATGAGTATGGGTAATTCGGGTAATACTGTAATTATACTATGTCATTTTATATTCATCAAATAAAAATATTTATTAAGTTTATATGGTCCAAAATATTTTGCTTTCATGAAAAGATAAGAAAATAAATACTACAAATGCTACACATTGCTTCTTACTGTATACTGTTCAGTGTTCAAAGGGAACTAGACTAAGATTTCTCAAATTTTATGTCAGTTTCTGTACTGTAACTAGGCTTTCATAAAGCAATACATTTGGAAACTGTCTTTTTTGTTTGTTTGTTGTTGATAAGAGTTGGCATGAAAAACTAACAATATGTCTGGGACATTGCATCAAAGTGAAAATCACAATTGACAGCGCTACTCTTCACCATAACGGTAAATATCAGAAATTCTTCAAAATGTCCAACTTAACATTTCCATGAACAACCAACATCTTTCTCTTTACTGTAAAACACAAAATAACACTTAATCCCTAAATTTACTCTCCTAATGCAGTCCCTTGCAAAGCATGCTGGGAACTACAGATCCACTGCGTTTCTCAAAAGCATCATGAGCTATGCTGATCACTGATGGCAAAGGCTCGGCCCTACGATCTAGGTGTACGATGCTAAACGCAGCCCTGCATGGGCAGTGGATCAATGAGTATGAGCTGAAGAAAGTGCATCCATCCACATCCATCCATCTTAAACGTGTACTCCACATGGTTCTGGGGGGTTAATAAAGGCCTTCAGAAGCGAAGCAAAGTGATGCATTTGTGTTAATGCACTTTCTTCAGCTCATTCTCGTTGATCCCGTTCACTGCCATTATAAAGCTTGAATGCGTCAGGACATTTATTAATATATCTCCGACTGTGTTCATCAGAAAGAAGAAAGTCATATACACCTAGGATGGCTTGAGGATGAGTAAAGTTTGGGGTAATTTTCATTTGAAAGTGAATAAATCCTTTAAATGGTTCATGCCAAAAATGGAGATTCTGCTATTATTTAGTTACCCTGGAGTTGTTTCAGCCCAGAGAGTTCAAACTATCGTCCATATCTAGAAACTAGATAAAACAGTTCCAGTGCTTGATTCTGATTGGTCAATAGTTGCGTTTTATTCACGATAAAACACGGCTATGACCGCTTCACCCAACGGTTTGATGTACCGCTGGTCAACACCCTTAGCAACCAGCTTTAGCAACGTAAACGTATGATTGTTCTCATTGATACTGTTCACTGAAGCTTGTATTACCTGCATCTACATAGAAATTTCCTTCAGGAAATGGTTATATTAAAAATAATGTCAGCTGTGATCTTGTCGTTTTAAAATTTCAGTTTTTTAGCTTTTAGTATGAATTAAGCATTAAAGTCATGAGATGGTGTGCTCCAAAATTCAAAACTTACAGTCTCTCACTAAAATGGATCACTGATTTTCATGACATCACCACAGACTTCTTATCAGATCTTCTGTCCAATCAAATGCTCTCTTAGCCTCTCTAGATCCCGCCCCCTACATTATAAATAGATGCTACATGGTGAATGGCACATAGTGCACTATATATATATATATATATATATATATATATATATATATATATATATATATATATATATATATATATATATATATATATAGGGGATCGGGAACGATCAAGACAGTAAATATGCTTTCCATTGAGGCGAATGAACACACATTCTGCTCCGTTCCAGAGACACAACAGCACAGAACAGATCATATCCTTGAGTCGTGAGGAGAAATGGTTAGAGATTTGAAGTAAACTGAGGTTTTACAGAGCTCAATGGCTCTGGCCGAGTTGTGATATAAACGAAACGCTATTGGCTATTTTAAAAAAGGGGATTAGTTTGATATGTCTCACCCTGTCTTCCAGTTTCTGTTGAAATCATGTCAACAAACTGAATAATGCTGGACATTCAGAGGGCCTTTAAGAGGTTTTCCATGCCCTAACACTGACAGCGCTACTGTTCAGAGCAGTATCAGTCGTTTCAAAATAAAAGTCTTCACTGCTGACTGTCTCACTCAAACAGTCTTCGCCACCATCTGACTTTTCCTGTTTTTAGTTGATCTCCATTAGATGACGCATTCTATTGCTGTTCACGGTCAGGGACTATTTTTCCCAGCGGAAGGAAGGCCTTTAGTGATTTTACTTCATAAAAGTTGCATAATCAATACATACATATATTTTGTTCCCTGAATATCTCTGGGTTTGTCATTTTATCTAAAATCTTATCTGCAGTCGTCTTGTTTGCTTGGTCGAAATGTGGAACGAAACACGAAAGTTGAAGTTGATAGAAAGATTTTTTGAGATATCCTGATTATGGGGTTTGCTATTCTTCTTATTGTACTAATTTGATATTCCTGAAGGAAAAACAATTGTGTTGAAAGGTTTGAATCCTATGGAAAAAGTCAGAAAGTAGAAATTTAATGTGGTATTCTTTATTGTGGGATTTCAATAAAGTTCTGTAAACTCAGTAAATTGGACATACTATACTATGCTATCATTAGTAGTAGTATTTACATTCTCGCTTGCATCAATTTGTTCATGAAGACATTTTACAACATTACTTTTCAGTTCCAGTAAGTGTTCCAACAATAAGCGTCACACGAAGTTATGGGTGTTCACCTGTAGGCTATACTGCACCACACCCAAGGATTCATGTGTTAGACTTGATTGTTATGAGAAGAATGACAACTACTTGATAAAAGATGGCACTTAAAATAAAATGATTGTAGCCTACTTATCAGGGCTGCGGGAAGATGACGGCAGTTCACCACATTTGAATTGTCAAGTCAGACAGGTTTCTGCAACTAAGGGGCAGAAAGCAGCAGTCTTTACAGCATTTAGTCCAACTTTAGTCCTATCAACTAAACAGTCCACTATATCACACCCATTTTGTAGTGGTGTCCCAATTCTGAGTGAATGACTTCATTTCCTACATTCGTTCACTACTTTATAAGCACAATTCTCTCTGATTTCGAGTGTACATTCACTCGCTGAAGCACTATTTCCCAAATCCAAGGACTGAGAGTGCATGTGTAATCCAGAGATTACTTTACAGCTTTCATATTCCTGCTTTAACATTATTTCATGTTAGTTCTAATCATTACTTGGATAAAATCTACTGAAATATAGAGAGACATTATTATATAGATAAATTTTAAAAATGAAATTATAGTAATAAGGTAAAAAAATATTTATAATTTTTTTATGAATTATTTGTTATGTAGGCATTAACTCATTTTAATATGTTTCACTGACAGCAAGGTGTTTTAATAAGTGGCATTGTTGTTAACCGATTAAACTTTAAGAGATGATAATTTATTGGATGATTTAAAAAATATTAATTAATCATCAATTGCATATTCATTCTACTGTAATCATAATGGTCGCCTGGGGGCGCTCAACAACCAAGTCATCTGAGTGTGAGAGTTTCTAACAAACTAAAAAAATATATATAAAAATATTAAAAATACATGAAATAATGTACACTTGTTAATGTGTTTATTTTTGTTTGTAGTTTTTTAACAGTATTTAATGATTGTGAACACATATTAAGTATGACAAACCAAATATACAATGAAACTACAAACCTGGCACTGAGGTATGCATGATTACAAAATAAAGTCATTGTGATTGTTATTGTTATTAACATTATTTCATAAAGTAAGTGACCTAGGATAAAAGTAGTTTTATCACGTGTATACGTCAGCCTCACTCGCTTCCTTTCGTTCACCCCTTGCAGATATTGTGCACTCAAATGCTGTACACTATATAGGGATTAGTGAATGAGACACAGCTAATGGGCATATCTAGCAGAAACAGAGATGACACGGAGCGGTTGTGCTGTAAACTGCACTAAAAAGATGGATTTAAAATGTTTAGTATTCCGAGGAGATCACATGCCTTTGCTGAAACAGAAGGAGATTATGTTATTAAAAATTAACAATATTTAAAACTCTTTTCTCAGCAGAAATGACTGTTTCCTTCTGTGAGGTGCACGCAAAACTCGACATAAACACCTGTTAGAGGTTTTGCCCCCTGAATGCGCGCGCATCCAGTGTTGTTTATAGAAGAAACACGTCTATAAAACACGTCAAAACTCTGTGATAAGATCACACTCATTTAAACAGCATACACACCGTGACATTTGACTGCAGATCACATTTTTTTACTGATACTGCTTGCAGTTGTAATGCAACATGCCTTTATACAATGCATTAATTAAGCCTTTAAATAAAGGGTTAGCGTTTACATTGGCATATAAAAATGAACAAAAAAAATGCCAACCATACAACTCCGAAGTTAGACTTGCCCTCAGGACCCAGCAAACATTTGGACGTTTTATGGCCGTTGAAAAGATATGGAAGCCCATTTCCGCCACTGAAAAAAAAAGAAGATTCTTGCGACTTTTTATCTCAGAATTGTGAGATAAAAAGTCAGAATTGTGAGATGAATTGTGAGATAAAATGTCAGAATTGTGACATTAAAAAGTGAAAATTGTGAGATAAAAAGTCGCAATAATCTTTTTTTTTTTTTCATTGGTGGAAAAAGGCTTCCATAAAACGACGTCCCTCAGACACAATGAAATTGAAATGAATTAACTGTTATATATTGAACGACACTAAAAGTCAAAGTAACAACTAAACATACAACCCGAGAGAACTGTAGACATGTAAACGTATCTGAATGTATTTTTAGGAAATGTTCCCTTTTTTTTTTTACCAATTTATGCCATCCAACCGTGACTATTTTTGGCCAGGGACACTACTTTGCAGTCGGACCAATATGTTTGCTTGGGATTAGAGCGGAAAAATACTTTTCCTTTCTTAGATAGATTTTTAGATTTGTTTTTCAATAGAAACTGCTACATCAATTGTTACAAATACAAAACAGCGCTTTAGAACAGATTAAATATGTTCTAAATTAAAAATATAAAAATATGTAACACAATGGTGTTTCATTGAGAAATTAACTTTCTCAGAAACATCAAGGAAGCCAGTGAAACTATGTGTCAGAATGTGAGGAATGCTTATGTAAACCTGGTGTCTTTTGTTTTGGACTGTTTTGACATCTCACATGTGAAGTAATCATGATTAGTTGACATATGATCCTCCTGCACAATCATCTAAAATAGTCTGCCTTTATAATTCATGAAATTGTAGTTTTTGATGTTATTGTTGTTTTTTGAATAAACTTGTGTAACTTCATTTTCTTTTTTCCCCCCAATTCATGCAGTAACAACGACAAATTCAGGGATTTTTTCTTAAATCAAATTGTGTATGCAAGTGTTAAGAAATTGCTCTGTCCCGTGAATTTTGGCCAGATTTAAAATAATTATTGATTGAAATAAAATCAAAAGAAAAAAGTGAAACAATATGGCTTTGTCAAGTTATTTAACAGTTTCTATAAATAAGCCTGGCTATAATTATCTGTTGCGTAGACCAGACACCTTAGAAACCACTATTCAAAAGATATTAGATAAAACGTCACGGTCTCTGCAAGGGACATTCCATATAGCTCATCTGGTCATATCAGTGAAGCAAAAAAGCACAATCAGGACGTCATTGAGTGCTACTTAAGAAGAAGCACAATAGGTGGAGAAGCTAAAAACTGGAATACTTACTTAAACACATTGAGGCAAGGTGTTCAACAAGACAATAATCTGCCCAAGGATTGGTAAGGATCATTTATTTCTCTAAATATATTTATGTTAATTATATTCGTAATATAAAGTATAGTTTTTATTGCTGGAAATATTGTAAAACACGCTTAAAGCAATGAAGTATAATATGATAAAATGTTACACTTCATGCTGTGTGGTCAGTGAATTGTGCAATTCCACAAAACTGGAAGACTTTCTGAACATATATGGGGACTGGGGATGAAAGTAACACCTTTTGTTTGAGCATTGGTAACTCAGTGGTTGCTTGCGCATATTTCGTTGTGACCCCATACGTACCCCATACTGGGGTGGGCTCTAACACTAGCTGGGGATAGATGTAACAATGAGAGCTAATTTGCTGAAATAAGATCCACACAATCTAAATTAATGCAAGAACATTGTTGAAGAACAAAGAATAATCCATTTTGAATAAAGTGAACAATTAAAAGTGACAAAAACTTTGAATTGTATTACTTTTATTACTTCAAATTAAGCAAAAACAGCTGAATTGTTTGTGTTTGTGTGTCGTATTCCTGTCACATAGGGGTTCAGTTACTAGCTATGTTGCCATCCACCTATGTTATGTGAATTTTGGGAACACATAAAAAAAAAAACGTGGAAAGAAATGCCAAGTTGCGCATAAATTCTAAAAATGAGCACAAAAAAAGTATGCTCAGTTGAGGCAGATAATGTTTTTATTCAATTCAAGAAGAATTTGCAATGATGGAAACAAATTTACTACATAAATCCCTCAATGCGCAACAAAAACTCATGTGACATTGCCTTAACAGGGGATGTGATTTATTGGAATCATCATAAGGGGTTGGCTGTAACATTTTTTATGGACTGCCATAACATATGCAACTGTTTAAGCATGTGGATTTGAAGTTAGCATGAATGCAAAATAGCAGAAATAACTATGTTAGATTATGTAAGTCAAATAAATCTATTTACCATACAGTGATTGCAAGGCAAAAAAAAATCTTAGTAAAAAAATGTATTTCCTAAAAATCAGTTTTTGGTAATAAAATCTACAGTGTTGCTCAGTCACATTCCACTTCTCCTGTGAGTGTGTGATACTGATGACATTACCACAGCTCTTTTCTGACTTGTCAAACTTGTTACAACTGCCCCAAACTTGACTTGTGTTACGACACTCCCCGGTCTCCCCCTAAGCAATATGCTGTTTTAGATAGGAAACTTTAAAAGATAATTGCCTGCTATTTTGTGAATATTAAGTAATAATGTAATCAATAAACTGAGTTGACATGAATTGACATGCTTTGCAGATTCGTATCACCACTGGACTCTTCCTAGAATGGAGAAAAAAGCTTTTATTATCGTCTGCATTTTTATTGGCAAGTGAAATAATAATATTTATTCAATTTGCTTGTACATAAAATATACTGTACATGTGGAAAATATATAAAAAAAACACTTTAACAGTACACTAACTTTTTGTTTTCTCCAGCAACAGTGCAAAATGCAACAACTCAGACCACGTCAACAGATTCAACATCATCACCATCATCTGTTAGTACAGCCGACACATCCACGACATCCCAAGCTACAACAATGACATCAGCAGTAACAACAACTCTTGCTGAAACATCCACCAGTACCATATTTACCACAACACCACCACAAACAACCGCTGAAAACTCCATGACATCTACAACAATAGTGCCCTCAACAACAACAGCTCTTGCTGGAATATCCACCACTACAGTAGGAGAAACCACGACAGCACCACAAACTAGTGTTACAACAGCCGAATCCTCCACAACACTGTCAACAACAACAATGTCCTCAGTGACCACTACAGTTCCTTCTGAAACATCCACCACTATAGCAGGAGAAACCAAAACAGCACCACAAACAAGTGTTACAACAGCTGATTCCTCCATAACACCTACAACAACTTCAACACCAGCAGATTCTTCCAGAGTTCGAACAACTCTAACTAGAACATCCACCACTAGTCCAGCAATCACTACAACAGTGCCACCATCAACAGCTTCTACTTTGACTTCAGTCAGTTCATCTTCACCAGCCTTTGAAAGCACAACTGTTAGTACAACCTCAGTGTCCACAACACCAACAACAGTATCCTCTGCTGGAACATCCTCTGCTGGAACTCTTTCTGAAATATCCACCAGTAGTACACCAATTACCACTACAACACCACAATCAACAGTCAGTTCCTCTTCACCAGTCTCTGAAAGTACAGTTGTTAGTACAGTCGAAACATCCACAACACCAGCACCTACAATAACATCAAGTCCCTCCAAAGCCATAGCAGATCTTTTTGGTGCATCTACCTCTAGTGAAACAGTTGCCACAACAGTAACACAAACATCAGCTTTTACGTTTACTTTGCCAACAATATCTTCAACTGCCACTGAAAGTGCAACTCATGGTACAGGTGAAACATCCACAACATTTATATCAATGTCAACACAATCTTCATCAGCCACATCAATTCTTCCTGAAGCATCCACCAATAGTGCTGGAGTTGCCACAACAGCACCACAATCAACAGCTGCAACACTTACTTCAACTGTACTCTCTTCAAATGCATTTGAAAGTATAACTGTTAGTGTTGCTCCTACAGCAACTACAACTTCAAGTGGCTTAAAGATTCGTGTCTGCTTCAAGCAACATGCCTCATTATTATGACTAAAATATTAAGGCTTTTCCTATAGATCCCTGAACATGAGAGTACAACTAGACATGCTGTAACAAATTAGCAAAGAGCAAATGTATTGTGTGATAGACAGTATTTGCCATTGTAGCACACTCTCAAATAATGGTATAAGGCGATATAAAGATGAGCTTGATAATGTATTGTTGCATCATTAACAGCAGGCTGTTTTCTAAGAGCGAGAAGTGGATCTTTTTTCTCATGTATTTCCTAATGTATGTTTTCAGATGAAAACATTGTAAAAGCGGTTTGTTTATTTGTGTTAAGGTTAAACACTGGTTATACTTTGTTGTCTAGTAAGTTATAATTGCAATATATCGTTTTATTTAATCAAATAAAAATATTTATTAAGTTTATATGGTCTGACATATTTTGCTTTCATGAAAAGAGAATACCAATACTACAGCTTCTTACTGTATATGAAAGCTCTAGCGCAAGTTCTGCCAGGAAGACTCAATTGTTACGTCACCGAGTTTAGATCTAACCAATCATTATCCAACACTTGTAGTATATAAGATCGGTACTAACACACGTGTGAGTTCGCAGATGCTGACGTCAACCTTTACCTCCATCCTCCCCACCACTACCAGGATGGTCCCTGTCCATACCTCCGGGGGGTTGGCTACGCCCCAGCCTTCATCTTCAGGCAGGAAATGCAGAGTCCGCAACCCTCAAGATCTAAGCTACGGACGGGGCCTACGCCAAAGAACTTTCTTATTATATTTCCTTGCTGATCGTTAATAAATATCATTGCTACATTATCTTACCTCCCGAGTCTTTCTGGTCGAAATACTGTTCAATGTTCAAATGCAACTATTCATATTTTATGTAAGAGTTCTGTACTGTATTTCATAAAGCATTACATTTGGAAAGCTGTTGGAAACTGTTTTTTTTTTTTTGTATATATTGAGGATAAGGGTTATTGAAAGGCTAAGGGAATAAGGAGACAGGAACCGGCAAACAGTAAACAGAAGGTTTAATCAAAATAAAAAAATGAAAGTAAAGCGGCAGTCGTCCGTGATAATCATATAAGTCCTCTCTTGTCCTTCACGGTTGTTTCTCTTCTTTTTATGATTCCGAAACTCCTCTGTGGGACTTGAGACCAGTAAACCAATAAAACCAGCAAAACAGTGATGTTTTGAAAATATAGCGTTAGTTGATGGATAAACACTCATTGTCACTGTACACAGTTGTAAACACAACAGCTTGCTTGTTCCATGACGGAGGTTTGGCATCACGGCGGCATCTTTGCCTCCATGAGGACCGTTTAAGAACATAACATCCTGTAGAATTCAACCAATCAGATAACGACTTCGAAAATCCCGAAGTGTTTCCAGTTAAGTGTGCCACACGCACCAGACGTTCAGCCAGTGGTCATCTCAGTGGCATCTGAGGAAGAGACTAGATCAGCACCACCTGGAGGAGGGTGACGTATGTGTACAGCTGTTTCCATCTGTTTCTCCAGAGATGATTTATAGTTGAATTTAACATAATTGATGAACTTTACAAAGTTATTTAACTGAACTGAATAAACACTAACTAAACACTTTGTAAACAAAGGTGACTTGACTTCCATCTGCATTAAATGCTAATCTAATTATCAACAGGAAGACAAATATGCCTAATATGTAGAAAGTTTATGTCTGCAGCACTGCGAATGTAACTGTTGAGCTTTGGGAAACTGATACTCAGTACATTTATCGGCAGTTGTTACAGAAAGGAAACATTGTAAAAGTAGAGAAAGACATTCAAGGAAGACAGGGAGACAGGTGTCAGAATGTGAAGTATGCTCTGGCTACCTGAAACCTTTATTTTGGACTCTTTTACGTGCGTTGACGTGTAGAAATCATGATCAGCTGATCATGCTTACAGCGTAAGAAGTAAAAACAGGAGCACAGAATATTTAATACCCTGACTAAAAGCCACTGAGACAACAGAAGATCAACAAGTTCAATATAAAGTATCTGTTCAAAGACTGGTAAGGGATTTTATGTCTCTAAATATATTTGTGGGGATTATTTTAAAGTAGTTTTATTAAGAGAAATATCAAAATTTTTAATTACCAAAGCATTACTATATTTACTGGGATCCCTTGAATTTATTGGGTTTCTTATTATGACCAGTCAGAGATTCTTTCAAAAGGAAAAGGAGATGCTTATGTGATCTCCTCGATAAAGTTTTCTTGAAATATGATCATGTTTCAAAAGGTTAAATCTCTATAATTATTGTAATTAAATATTAAACATAATAAATTTAACAAAGTGCACAATATAAACACATCAGTAAACATTATTATTATTGATGGATACATTACTAAGATGGTAAGTTTATAAGTTTTTATTTCATAATGAACTAATCATATACAAAGCATTACTTTACTTAATGATAAAATAAGTGGTATGCTAACAATTTACAAATGTGTTATAAGTTTTCTTAAACTTGTAAATCATGAACTTAACAGATCATCAGTAGATGGTTATTAAATTCTTCGTTGATATATTATAAATCACTGAAATATTCGTCAAGTTTTTTCTTTTTTCTTTTGGTATTGGCGCTGTGTAAAGTGTCTAGTTTGCGCAATTTATCATAGCCAGCCTAAATTCAATCTGTTCAACATATAAAGCGATCGTGTCTCTTCAGAAGACTTGGATTAAACTGCTCAATTCGTATATGGATTAGTTTTACGATCTCTTTATGAACTTATTGAAGTATCAAATTATCAACGGAGGGACAGAAATCGCTCAGATTTCATCAAAAAGATCTTCATTTGTGTTCCGAAGACGAATAAAAGTCTTACGGGTTTGGAACGACATGAGGGTGAATAATTAATGACTGAATTTTCATTTTAGGTGAACTAACTCTGTATAATTTAAATATTATATAAGGGACTCGTGTAGATTTTTATATCCTGTAACTGAAAGATAGCTATACCAGAAGCTTTGCATATGACAAATAAATGATAAATTTAAAAATTGCAGTTTGTACATAATTTATAAGGAAGATCGACAAGTATGTAAAATATTTATGTGCGATTAATAGTTTACACTTTAGATTAGGGCATGCAGAAAGCTTTGTAAATTAATTATTCATGATTTTACACATCATCAGTTGGTGAACCCTTGCTGTGGTGTAAGTGCTGACTGGGGAGGGTAGACAGCTGTCTTCTCTGACACACATGTGAACTTCAGAGGAAGGTAAACCCAGTTCCGAGGTTCACATTATCGCTAGATCGCACACACTCCACACAGAACATACGTCTGTGTTGTTAAGTGAAATGATTTAACAAATCCCACTGGAATCCCCTGACTGTAAGTCATGTATAAATGTTCATCTATTACTCTTCTTAAAAATATTTCTTTAGCATACCCATATGTTTGTGCTTTTGAACACGGACCAGTTTACAACTTCACGATTCATTATTACATCATTTACTAATGGTTTGTTCATCATCAACCATTGTTTATAGAGATAATGATATTCAATTTTTTTATATTAATTTTTAAGTGATTAATAATATATAAGCTATAATATCTTATTAACAATCTATGATCCTTTGATTTTTTCATGATTTACAAACTTTTTAAAGAAAACTTTCAGCATACCACTTATTAATCATTTATAAATGTATAGGTAAATGATTAGTTCTAATTTAATAGTTTAATTAGTTCTTTTGAATGTCATGCCATTTTTGCCCTGAACTTTTATTATTTCTGGTGAATTACATATGCATTATAAGCCATAGTCTATTTATCAAGAGGAAGATATATATGCCTCATATGAAGAAAGTTCATGTATCTGCAGCACTGTAACTGTTGAGCTTTGGGAAACTGATACTCCGTACATTAATTGGCAGTTGTTACAGAAAGGAAACATTTTAAAAGTAGAGAAAGACATTCAAGGAAGCCAGGGAGACAGGTGTCAGAATGTGAAGTATGCTCTGGCTACCTGAAACCTTTATTTTGGACTCTTTTACATGCGTTGACATATGTAGAAATCATGATCAGCTGATCATGCTTACAGCGTAAGAAGTAAAAACAGGAGCACAGAATATTTAATACCCTGACTAAAAGCCACTGAGACAACAGAAGATCTCAGAAGTTCAATATAAAAATGTGTAGAAATCAAGATCAGCTGATGAAGTCTGGGTAGTCTTCTAGTCTGGGGTAGTCTTCTAGTCTGGGGTAGTCTCAAGCTGCAAATGAACCCTTACTTTATATAAAAGTTTTTTAATGAACAGTGTGTGTGTGTAACTGTATGTTACTGTATGTTTTTTTTAATATCCATAAAATAATATCTAAAAATTAAAGGATGCATACCAAACTTTGTTTGCAATATTATATGAATTTTGACAGATTTTAAATTGTGTTATTGATTGAAATGATTAAATTAACGAAATCCATGAGATAACCACATTTACATGACAATGTCAAGTATAAATTAAAAAAAATAAAACTATTTAACATTCAGTTTCTATAAATAAGGCTGGTTATAATAAATAGCGCAAACTGGACACTTTAGACAGCTTTAATACCAAAAAAAAAGAAGAGGAAGAAAGTGACAAAAATCATTTTTAAATGCTTCTGTCAAAATTGTCAATGCTACTGTCAAGGAACATTCCGTTTACCTTATTTGTTCATTTCAAACAAGGAAACAATCGGGACATTATTGTGTGGAACTTGCATTCTGGAGCACTGAATATCTAACTATATTAAATTACACAAATATTATGTATTTAATCTCACTGTCTGTGCTGCTGACCTTCAATGATCTAATTCAACCATTCTAATAAGCAAAAATAGCTTAGATTAAGAAATAAGAGTGTTTAACTTCTTTTTATACACACACACACACACATACTTATTACCTTTTCAGGGATAAATACTGCTTACTTTACAGAATTTTATCACCACCACAGGACTTTTTCCAATATGTACAGAAAAAAATTGATTTTATTCATTTTGTTCGGTAGGTGAATACAATTTACAATAAAAATTTACAATAAATAACATGTATGAATGTACATGTAAACATAATAACATGTATTCTATGATTCGCCTAAATGTAAATTGTATAGGCCTTATTTTTTCAGCAACCACAGAAATTGCAGCAACTCAATCGACAATAACAGGCTCAACAGCATCACAGTCATCTGGTAGCACAGCTGAAACAACAACAAGTTTAATGTCTTCGTTCACAACCACTACCTCTCTAACAGTGATTGAGTTCCGCTCTTTAGAAAAATTTATACCTGATTACGGCGATTCAAAATCGCAGGCTTTTCAGGACAGGGCTAAGTATGTTAAGGACAAGGTGAGTTAAAACCCATTAAATCCAAACTGATACCAAAAAAACCTAAGAATACATTCAATGATAAAATGTATCATACCATATTATTTGTGTTTATTGTAACTGTTATTTGTTACAGATAGAGGCAATCTACAGATTGAACTATCCTTCTTTCAAAGGAGCACTTTGCTTAAGCTTCAGGTAAATATAGAATATTGTAATGCTGCATGTTTTAGTGTGTGTGTGTGAAGAGAGAGAGAGAGAAACTGAAACTGAAAAAAACAGTAAACTGGTTATGTACAAAAGTGACCAGATTGTCATATTAAAAAGTAATAGCATAACACTCTTTCTGAAAATTACATTCCAGAGATGGGTCAGTCATTACCATTGTAGATTAAATTGCAATCTTGCTTATTTTATATGTGGAGCAAAGAACATGCAATTAGCACATTATTGCCCAGATGGGGATAATAATAAAGAATTCTAAATAACAGTGTGTCTAAAAAAATGTATTCCAGAAAGGGGTCAGTCATTACCGATACGGAACTCGCCTTCGACGATACACTGAATGTGCCATCACCTACTGAAATTGCCATTGTATTATTAAGTGACACAGAAACTGTCGATGCCCTGAACATAACTTCTGATTTAGTCAAAGTTAATGGTACAGGTAGGTCTGGAAACATCTGTCAGAAAAAAAATGTCAAAAGAAATCCTTGTTTTATACGTGTAATGCAAGTTCAGTCTTACAGAAATGAGGAAGGTACAAAATAAACTTATATATTTACTTGTTGTACTTTACTATTAGCTAAGCTGGAAGTTCATTGAATATGATACGTGATAGTTCTTTTGTCAATGTTAACATGAGTTTCAATCTAACCTGATCAACATTTTCTAATTTCAGAAATTACTATTCCTGAACAAACAACAGCAGTGTCCTCAACAGCCACACTTACTCTTACTGGAACAAGCATGACTGCATCAGACACCACACTGTCTTCAGCCACTCCCTCTTCAGCTGCTTTTCAGAGTACAACTGTTAGTACAGCTGAAATATCCAAAACAACAACAGATTCTTCCACCGTTCCATCAACTCTTACTGGAACATACACCACTAGTCCAGCAATCACTACAACAGTGCCACCAATAAAAACTTCTACTTTAACTTCAGTCAGTTCCTCTTCACTAGCCTCTGAAAGTACAACTCTTGGTACAGGAGAAACATCCACAACACTTACATCAATATTAACACAATCTTCAACAGCCAGAACAACTCTTCCTGGAATTTCCACTACTATTGCTGGAGTTACCACAACAGTGCCACAAACTAGTGTTACAACAGCTGAATCCTCCACAACACCTACAACAACAACAGTGTCCTCAGTGACCACTACAGTTCCTTCTGAAACATCCACCACTACAGTAGGAGGAACCAAAACAGTGCCACAAACTGGTGTTACAACCGCTGAATCCTCCACAACACCTACAACAACGGCAATATCCTCAGTGACCACTACAGTTCCTGCTGAATCATCCACTACTATGGCAGGAGAAACCACAACACCACAACAAACTAGTGTTACAACTGCTGAATCCTCCACAACACCTACAACAACGGCAATGTCCTCAGTAACCACTACAGTTCCTGCTGAATCATCCACTAGTACAGCAGGAGAAACCACAACAGCGCCACAAACTACTGTTACAACAGCTGAATCCTCGACAACACCTACAACAACGGCAATGTCCTCAGTAACCACTACAGTTCCTGCTGAATCATCCACTACTACAGCAGGAGAAACCCCAACAGCACCACAAAAGAGTGTTACAACAGCTGAATCCTCCACAACACCCACAAGAACAGCAGTGTCCTCAGTGACCACTACAGTTCCTTCTGAAACATCCAGTACTACAGTAGGAGAAACCACAACAGCACCACAAACTAGTGTTACAACCGCTGAATCCTCCACAACACCAACAACAACGGCAATGTCCTCAGTGACCACTACAGTTCCTGCTGAATCATCCACTACTATGGCAGGAGAAACCACAACAGCGCCACAAACTACTGTTACAACAGCTGAATCCTTGACAACACCTACAACAACAGCAGTGTCCTCAGTAACCACTACAGTTCCTGCTGAATCATCCACAAATACAGCAGGAGAAACCCCAACAGCACCACAAAAGAGTGTTACAACAGCTGAATCCTCCACAACACCTACAAGAACAGCAGTGTCCTCAGCGACCACTACAGTTGCTTCTGAAGCATCCACCACTACAGCAAGAGAAACCACAACAGCACCACAAACTAGAGTTACAACACCTGAATCCTCCACAACACCTACAGCAACTTCAACACCAGCAGATTCTTCCACAGTTCGAACAACTCTAACTAGAACATCCACCACTAGTCCAGCAATCACTACAACAGTGCCACCATCAACAGCTTCTACTTTGACATCAGTCAGTTCATCTTCACCAGCCTTTGAAAGCACAACTGTTAGTACAACCTCAGTGTCCACAACACCAACAACAGTATCCTCTGCTGGAACTCTTTCTGAAATATCCACCAGTAGTACAACAATTACCACTACAATAACACAATCAACTGTCAGTTCCTCTTCACTAGCCTCTGAAAGAACAACTGTTAATACAGTCGAAACATCCACAACACCAGCAACAACAAAAACATCAAGTCCTGTACTCTCTTCAAATGCATTTGAAAGTACAACTGTTAGTGCAGCCACAATATCAACAGTAACCACAACAGGACCCCCAACATCTATGACAACAGCTTCGACAACATCTTCTGCAAAAACACCTGAGGTGCTAACTGATCTGGAGTTTCACTCTTTTGACACATTTATAGATGCACTCAGAAATTCAAGCACCGAGGAGTTCAAGAATAGGTCTAAGCTTGTTAAGGGTCAGGTGAGTTTGAATGTATTTACTTCGTTAGAACACACAAATGACACTTTTCTAGATTTTTAAACCCGTAGTTAACAGAAGAGACCATTATGTAACCGTCACTCATATATTGCCGTACTCTATTGTAATCAATGTCTGTAATTGTTTGTTTCAGCTTGAAGGAGTCTACAGACCCAAGTATGTTAACTTCCTCAGAGTGGACGTCAAAGGATTCAGGTAAATGCAACATATTGCAATTCTGGTTATTTTGTTTGTACTGTGTGTGCGTGTGCGTGTGTGTGTGTGTGTGTGTGTGTGTGTGTGTGTGTGTGTGTATTTGTGTGAGAGAGAGAGATAGAGAGAGAGAGAGAGAGAGAGAGAGAGAGAGAGACAGAGAAAAAAAGAAAGAGAATCCAAAATTTTAAAGCCAACAATCATTTCAACATCAACATACTCCAGAGCTGGGTCAATCATCACAACAACTAAACTAGTCTTCAGCTTCAACCAATCTGTCCCATCCCTTCAAGAGATTTCAAACACCCTCTTGACAGCAGTGGGAGCAGGAGATGTAAATCCACTGAAGATAATTCCTGAATCAGTTTCAGTCAATGGTTCAGGTAAGCTCTATTACTCCTTATAATTAATTACTTCACGGTCAGAGAAATAATAATAGAATAGGACACACATAACCTTTTTTGCTCTGACAGTTTAGTATTTATCTATAATTATTCTTGTTTTTTCTCACTTTCACTGGAATGAAGTGAATGGAGAAGGGAAATCCAACTAATTTGCATATCCGTTATTACAGCTTCAACAACAACTATCGCTCCTACAGCAACTACAGCTTCGGGTGGATTAAACATTGAATCCAGTCTGCTTCAAGCAACATGCCTCATTATTATGTCTAAAATATTAAAGCTTTTCCTATAAATCCTTTAATGTATCAACCAAGCATGATAGTACATGAAGACACGCTGTAACAAATTAAACAAAGATCAAGTGTATTTTTTTATGACGTGGTATACAGTTTTTTTCCATTGTTGAAGCTTGATAATGCATTGTTTCTCAAAACTATAATTCTTGAGGTAAAAATTACATAGGCCTATAATAATTTCTTGTATTTTCTGTCTTGTGGGAGGAGAATTTTGTTATGTTTCGTTATGCATTTCCTAATGTATGTCTTCAAATTGAAATTTTACAAAAGTTTCTTTAGCTTTTTTAAGGATTACTACTGGATGTACTTTTTTGTCTAGTAAATTCTAACATTGCAATATGTAATTTTATTGTTGAATAAACATGGATTAAGTTTATATGGCCTACATTTTTTTGCTTTCATGAAAAAACTACACAAATGCTAAACATGGCTTCTTACTGTACACAGTTCAATGTTCAAATGCAAAAGACTTAATAATATGCTTTAAAAAAGCAATGCATTTGGAGAGCTGTAAGCAGTAAAAATGGTGTTTTGTGTATTGTTGTAATGAAGAGGCTATGGCGACATTAGAATCCATTTGCGAAAGCTTATTAAAAGTAAGAGTGAGAGAGCGTTAATCCAGGCAATGGGCCAAACCGAGAGAACAGTCCACACTGGTGACATACACAAGGGCAATCCAAAAGACAGAGGTTGGTAAACAGGCAACAGGTCTAAACACAGTCATCAGTCCAATCCAGGCAATCAAGACAAAGGGGGAATCCAACAGACATAACTCAGAATAAGCAGGCAAGATCATACACAAAGTAAACAGGCAGGAAACAATTGAAACGCTCGGTAAGGCAGGTTAACTGGCAATACTTCATAATTAACTAGTACGCAGTCAATCCTTAAAAACTGCATAATACTGGAACTTACACTCTGTCAGTGTCCCTGACAGAGGGTCTCTGGCTTTGTCTTGGTTTGTGTTGGCCATGTGCTCCTCTTGTCCCTCTTCCTGTTAGTTCTAGCTTTGTATTTAATTCCTTTTGAGTTTTCGGGTTTTCTTTGTTCTGCTCAAGTTTTGTTCTCCTGACCTGACAGTTAGACTGGTCAGCTGCAGCTCCAAGTGTCAGGACACTGGTTCCTCAAGCCACTGTCTGATCTCCAGTGTTGTTGAATGTTGAATTTGATCGAAAAATTTTCAGAACCTGAAAATACTAATCATCAAGTTTGATATTCTTTTTGTGGTTGCACTTATAATACTACCAGTGTATCAATTTGAATTTCCAGATGGAAAGCAAAACTAATGTTAAAGGTTTTGAATTCAGGAAGGGGAGGAAAGCCAGAAGGGGAATATCTGAATGTGATGTTACTAATGGGAGGTACATCTTGTTCCCATGCACTGCATGACCAACAAACACCAAATTTCTCTGGATTACCTGAATCTTTTCTCAAAATATGTAGATGTGATTTTTGAAATTTTTGACAATTCTCTCATGAAATTTGGCACAAACTGGTGAGACGCATCTTTGTTGCTGTTGCTCGGCATGGCACCCTCATCTATTACCAATTCACCTGCTAAATGTGGACTGTTTCAAAACCATTTAACTTTGATATTCTGTAATATTTTCGCTTTCATTTTGCCTCTGTCCCAACTTTTTTGGGACAGCGCAGAAATATGACATTAAAATGGAAATGCATTAAAGCAATGTAAAGGCAGACTAATAGATTAATAGAAAAATATTAGTAGCAAAATGTTTTTGAAATTCTATTCCAATTATTGGTAAAAGTGATGAATTATGTAAATAAACTTAAATGTCTCAAAATGATGAAATATTTTATTTATCCTATAGAAAACAACTGTAGCAGAAGTATTATTAATCTAAGAAAGTCTCGTGGCCCATTGGGTAGGTTTTTTTTGCTAAGTCATGGGTTTCCCAATAAACAACAGATGGCTGTAAAAGACCAAGACCATTTTTAAGAGGTGTGAAATGAATATGTCGCTTTGAGGATTCTTGCCTCTGAGAAAGGATTGACCATCTACATTGCCATCGGGGTGGCAGAAGAAAAGGGACAGACAACAAGCCAACAAGCTAGTTGCAAATTTTTAATTTCGTTAAGTATAATAGAGTGAAGTAATAAAGTAATGAAGTGATATTTACAATATGTACAACATAACAAGAATAAGCAAATCAACAGACAATCTGGTGGAGAGGAAGGAGCAAGAGAGTGGTGCGTAAAACAAACAACTAAATGAAACAACAAAAGAAGTCCAACGATCCGGTCGAAGGTGTTCTGCTTATACGTCTTCCTGGTGCTTATGTAAAAATCTACCTCCTTGATTTTGGCAAGGGACCAACACAAACCAAAATTATATGTTCAAATGGTTTGAAAATGACAGGAATCCAATTGATGGAGCTGGTGGAATTTTTTGATTTGGCTTGCCCATCACTTGACATTCATAACAAGTGTGGCAATACTGAGAGACATCTCTTTTCAAACCAGACCAGAAAAAAACGTTTGAGAATGCGGTTGTAAGTTTTTGTCACACCCAATTGACATTTTCTTGATAATTTTTTGATCGTGTACCAAACTCAACACTTGTTTTCGGTAGGCAATAGGCAAAACAGTTTGGCACACAACATCCCACTCACTCTCCACATCTGCATTAGGACACCATTTCCTTAACAACAGCCCATTTTCAATCACGTATTCCACTAAACTGGTTGTGACGAGCAAGGCGGGCGAGGGCTGTGAGGGAACGGCGCGAGGCCGGTGACAGGAGTGATAATGAGCGTCAGCTGTGCGCTGCACCGGTCTCGTATCTCTCACGGAGGAGCTCCGGAAGCATAAATGAGGAGCGATGACAGTGAAGGACGAGAGAGGACCAGGCCTGGATTTTATGTTGTGTTATTATTATGTTTGTGTGGGTGGCAGTCTCCGTGAGGAACTGCTGCCATTTTACTTTCGTTTGGTGTTTATTTATTTGATTAAAAGTTGGCCGGTTCCCGCCTCCTTCCCATTCCTATGAACTGTGTTACACTGGTTTTATCACATTTTTCAGCAGCAGAAAAACATTTAGTTAGTAATGATGTATTTTATCTATCCTATAGAAAACAATCGTAGAATTAGTTTGGTTACTATAAAAAAACAGAAGTGTTTTGAGGCCTCATGGCCTACTGTGATTACAAGGGTCAGAGACTTTAGTCTGGGCAAGCATATGTTGCTGGTAGTTTTCACTCTAGACAACAGGTGGCTGAATAATGAATAAAATAATTGAAAGGTGTCACATGAAGAGCTCTTGCCTCGGGGAGGGATGAGTGTTTTTGATACAATGTTTCAGTTTGCCTATGAGAAAGGGCTGACTATCAATTGGCAGAATTCCACCATGAGAAGTTAAGTCAAAAGATGTAGACTAGCAGTGGGCCAACCTTACAAAGAGAATTCTCCCTTGCATAAGCGACACCTGCAGATTAATTGGTGAAGTGACCTTGGTGATGTTGGGGAGTACTTGGGAGGCTCCAAGAAGAGAAAGGGACGTGAGCGCCTGTATATAGGACCATGGAAATGAACTGTAAGGGTGGATCATCCGAGAGAATTAAACTACTTTGTTGCGTTTTAAAAGATAAGAAAAATGTATAAAAACTGTGCCCTGGCTAGAGAGAGTCAGATGTAAAGCTGGCATCTCACTTTGTTGCTTGTCAATAAAGTTAAACTCCTGGGACCTGGAGTACTTATTATTAGTACTTAAAATTATCAGAGATGTCATCCACATGAATAAAACAGTCAGGTTTATCAACGATTTCCAGCACAGGTGACACTTTACCTCCCGCCAAATCGTTTCAGAGAATAAATGCAACCACTCCTTTCTCTAATAGCAAATTGACACACAAACTCGCCTCACTCACTCATTTCATTTTCTTTGGATGAATATAGTTGGTGTTATAGGGTTTGAATTTCAGCATGGGATTACGTGTATTGCGTAAAACTTTACTCATTCCCGCAGATGTTGTGCTCATATAAAGTATAAAATGAGTTCTTTTTCACTGTTTATTGAGCTTAAACAGTCAAATATACACAAAATAATGTTAAAATGCAGGTCTTGGTGAGTATTCATGTAAAAACAGTCAGTTCTGTTTTAAGTGAACGTGAACAGTTGAGAAAGAAAACACATGTGTAACAGTATGGATCTGTACGTCAGGTCTTAAAGTGACAGTACCCTAATATACCTGTGGCCAGTGAAAATGCTGAGTGGCTAGTAACTTTGGAAATCCACTACTCACAATGGCTGGTAAGCTAAAACTTTAATGTCAAGCCCTGATTGTATTTATATTTATCAACAGGGAGATGGATATAGATATATATGAAATATAGCAAGATTATACAGTACTAAACGGGTCTCAGCACTGTGAGTTTAACTGTTGAGCAATGGGAAACTGATGGTTAAAAATAATTAAGACAAAAACATATATAGATATATTCATAAACCACACTACATACAAGCACTGTAAGAAATTAATAATAATACTTAATATTAACACATTTTATTTACATTAGGAAATTAATTAAAACCATGAGATGCCAATATGTGAGCAGTAAAGTCAGGTATAACTTTCAAAATGTGACAGCAAAATTCATAGCATGTCATCAACAGCATCTGCCAAGGGACATTCCATTGAGCTTCTTTGTTTATTTCAAAGAAGGAAACAATTGGGACGTTATTGAGAGGTATATAAGAGGCAGGAATGCTGAAGGTGATTCATGAGATGTGAAAACTGGAGCACAGAATAAAAGGTCGACTTAAAGTGTCTGAGACAACAGCGGATTACCAATCAACGTGTTGAGTATTATAATATCTGCTTAAGGATTGGTAAGTGCATTTTATATCTCTAAAGATATTTATGAAAATTATTGGTAACACTTTACAATAAGGTTCATTAGTTAAACATTAGTTAATGTATAAACTAACATGAACTAACCATGAGCAATACATTTGTTACTGTATTTAATAATCTTGGTTAATGTTAGTTAATGAAAATACAGTTGTTAATTGCTTGTTAATTCACAGTGCATTAACTAAAGTTAACAAGATTTTAATCATGTATTAGTAAATGTTGAAATTAACATTAACAAAGATTAATAAATGCTGTAGAAGTGCTGTTCATTATTAGTTTGTGTTAATTAATGTAGTTAACTAATGTTAACTAATGAAACTAAAGTATAGTTTAATTGTGATCAATATCTTATCATTTAAATATCAAAGCATTACTATATTTAATTTCATCCCAGCCATTTTATAATAGGTCAAATTTATCAGTGTTTGTCTATGTCAGAAATGGCACTAGTGTTTCTAATTTAAATTAAATTACATTCACATTTAAATTACATGTTATTCTGTTCATAAATGAATCTTTATAGTTTGTGTTCATACTACTTTGTTTTTATATATCGTGAAGTGGCGGTGTGAAAACTGAGCTGAAACAGAGCTATATAAATAAACTTCTACTTAATTACATTTTACATTTATTCATTTGGCAGACGCTTTTATCCAAAGCGACTTACAAGGGGAGCAATTAGGGGTTAAGTGTCTTGCTCAAGGGCACCTTAGTCATGGTATTGAAGGTGGAGAGAGTGCTGTTCATTCACATTCCCCACCTTCAATTCCTGCCAGCGTGGGAATCGAACCAGCAACCTTCAGGTTACAAGCCCGACTCCCTCACCATTAGGCCACGACTAATTATTCCATATATCTCGATAATGATTAGAAAAGCCATAATCTTTGGGATATCCAAATGCCAGTCAGGAGCATTTGTTTGTTTTCTAAAACAATGATGTTAATTTTAACTAGTCATGACAGAAAAATAATGCAGCTTGGAAATGATAATCATTCGAAATTTGATTTCAATTTTGTGATATCAAAGATATAAACAGAACAAATAAAGACTGTGCAAGGTCTGTCTAACTTTGTAACAATTTTAAATTAAAGCAACAACATTAACTTTTGTACTTCACTGATAGATAAATGATTGGCAAAATGATACACATATATGTATGTTTTTCCCCACACACACCAATTACCTTTTCAGTGAAATATTGCTTTCTTTACAGACTTCTATCACCACCACAGGACTCTTTCCAAGATGGACAGAAAAGCTTTGATCTTATTCATTTTGTTCGGTAGGTGAATCAAATTTACAACAATTTAAAAAAAAAAATCTATTAGAGAGGCACGATTCTGAATGAATTGAGAATCCATTTTTTTTGTTTAAAAAATAGACATCATTTATTAGAAGTTTTGACAAAATTTTAATTGCTGCTTATTTTTTTTTTTTTTTTTAAATGGAGAATATAGTGTCTTAAGGCGATGATACACAAGGCATCTTTTTGCCCAATGTTGCTGGGAAGTGTTGATGGGCACTTTCCCATTGAGAATGGCCAACAAATTTCTATCTGGATACTTTAGATTGAAATTTGTTGCCCATTCTCAATGGGAAAGTGTCACTTATTTTTTCTATCCCTCTTCCTTCCAAAAAGAATTTTCTCTACTGAAACATTTTTTTTCTCTCTTACAATTTTCTCTCTCTTCAAATTATGTCTTCACTATGGAGCCCCTAAAGGGGACATGGTGAGGAAAAAAACAATCCAAAATTATTTGGAAATGCTTTTGTTTTCTCTTGCAAATGTTTCCCCGATTAATTTTTGCGCATGCAAAACTCTCTCTCTCTCACTCCTTTATTTGGAGAGAGAAAAAATTTTAAAGAGAGTAAAAAAGCTTTAAAAGAGAGAGACATTTTTTGAACAGATAAAAAGTGAGGGTGAGATTTAAAAAAATCTCTTCTAAAAAGACTTCTAAGATAATACTTTTTCACCACCTAAAATTTCATTTTTTACGTTGCAGTTCAGGGCTTCCATAGTTGTTATTTTCAAACTAAAAACTTTTATCTCAGTACTCCTCTTATTGTAAATAATGTGTGGTTGAAAAGACTGCGGTTGTTTGTGAAGCTGTTCCAGACATACATAACGGCTCTCTTTGGATCAGCGGCAGAATGTTTGTTTGATTGTACTTGGCAAAGATTTGCATAGTTAAATTGTAGTCATTCAGGAATAAGATTGTGTGGGGGTTTGAATTGAGATTGCAAACTTCTCATGATTAATCAAGCGACTCTAACATCTATAAAAACCAAATAATTCTGTGATAAGCCTATAAGTAAAATATATAACCGTTTTAGCAACCACAGAAATGGCAGCAACTCAATTATCGACAACGAGCTCAACATCATCACCATCATCAGCAACAGGGACACAATCTACAATATCTACAGCATCTACACATTCTCCACCTTCTACAGCATCTACAGCGTCTATAGTTTCTACAACTTCTACAACATCTACAGCCTCTACGGAATCGACACCTTCTACAGTTTCTACAGCATCCACACCTTCTACAATTTCTACACCTCCTACAACTTTTACAGCATCTACACTTTCTACAGAATCTACAGCTTCTACACCTTCTACACTATCTACAGCTTCTGCAGCATCTACACCTTCTACAGCATCTACACCTTCTACAGCATCTACACCTTCTACAGCATCTACACCTTCTACAGCATCTACACCTTCTACAGCATCTACACCTTCTACAGCATCTACACCTTCTACAGCATCTACACCTTCTACAGCATCTACACCTTCTACAGCATCTACACCTTCTATAGTTTCTACAGCTTCTACAGCATCTACATCTTTCACAGCATCTACAGCTTCTATCGCCTCTACACCCTCTACAGTATCTACACCTTCCACAGAATCTACAGTTTCTACAGCATCTACAGCCTCTACACCTTCTACAGTTTCTACACTTTCTACAGTTTCTACAACTTCTGCAGCTTCTACAGCATCTACACCTTCTACAACATCTACAGCATCTACAGCTTCTACAGAATTTACACCTTCTACAGTTTCTACAGCATCCACACCTTCTACAATTTCTACACCTCCTACTGCTTCTACAGCATCTACACTTTCTACAGCTTCTACACCTTCTACAGTTTCTACAGAGTCTACACTTTCTACAGCATCTACAGCTTCTACAGCATCTACACTTTCTACAGCATCTACACCTTCTACAGCATCTACACCTTCTACAGCCTCAACAGCCTCTACACCTTCTACAGCATCTACAGCCTCTACACCATCTACAGTTTCTACAGCTTCTACAGCATCTACACCTTCCACAGCATCTACAGCTTCTACCGCCTCTACACCTTCTACAGCATCTACACCTTCCACAGAATCTACAGTTTCTACAGCATCTACACCTTCCACAGTTTCTATAGCTTCTACCGCCTCTACACCTTCTACAGCATCTACACCTTCCACAGAATCTACAGCATCGACAGCTTCTACTGTTTCAACAACATCTAAACCTTCTACAGCATCTACAGCTTCAACACCATCTACAGTTTCAACAGCATCTACACCTTCTACAGCATCAACAGCCTCTACACCTTCTACAGCATCTACAGCCTCTGCACCTTCTACAATTTCTACAGCATCTACCCCTTCTACAATTTCTACACCTCCTACAGCTTCTACAGCATCTACACTTTCTACATCATCTACAGCTTCTACACCTTCTACAGTTTCTACATCATCTACACTTTCTACAGCATCTACAGCATCTACAGCTTCTACAGCATCTACAGCATCTACACCTTCTACAGCATCTACACTTTCTACGGCATCTACAGCATCTACACCTTCTACAGCATCTACACCTTCTACAGCATCTACACCTTCTACAGCATCTACACCTTCTACAGCCTCAACAGCCTCTACACCTTCTACAGCCTCTACACCATCTACAGTTTCTACAGCATCTACACCTTCCACAGCATCTACAGCTTCTACCGCCTCTACACCTTCTACAGCATCTACACCTTCCACAGTTTCTATAGCTTCTACCGCCTCTACACCTTCTACAGCATCTACACCTTCCACAGAATCTACAGCATCGACAGCCTCTACATCTTCGACAGCCTCTACACCTTCTACAGCATCTACAGCTTCTACACCATCTACAGTTTCAACAGCATCTACACGTTCTACAGCTTCTACAGCATTTACACCTTCTACAGCATCAACAGCCTCTACACCTTCTACAGCCTCTGCACCTTCTACAGTTTCTACAGCATCTACACCTTCCACAGCATCTACACCTTCTACAGCATCTACAGCCTCTACAGCTTCTACAGTTTCTACAGCTTCTACTGCCTCTACACCTTCTACAGCCTCTACACCTTCTACAGTTTCTACACCTTCTACAGCATCTACACCTGCTACAGTTTCTATAGCTTCTACCGCCTCTACACCTTCTACAGAATCTACAGCATCGACAGCTTCTACGGTTTCAACAACGTCTACACCTTCTACAGCATTAACAGTTACTACAGCATCTACACTTTCTACACCTTCTACAGCATCTACAGTTTCTACAGCATCTACAGCCTCTACACCTTCTACAGTTTCTACACTTTCTACAGTTTCTACAACTTCTGCAGCTTCTACAGCATCTACACCTTCTACAACATCTACAGCATCTACAGCTTCAACAGAATTTACACCTTCTACAGTTTCTACAGCATCCACACCTTCTACAATTTCTACACCTCCTACAGCTTCTACAGCATCTACACTTTCTACATCATCTACAGCTTCTACACCTTCTACACCATCTACAGTTTCTACAGAGTCTACACCTTCGACAGTTTCTACATCATCTACACTTTCTACAGCATCTACACCATCTACAGTTTCTACAGCATCTACACCTTCTACAGCATCTACACCTTCTACAGCATCTACAGCATCTACACCTTCTACAGTTTCTACACCTTCGACAGTTTCTACAGCATCTACAGCTTCTACAGCATCTACACCTTCTACAGCATCTACACCTTCTACAGCATCTACACCTTCTACAGCATCTACACCTTCTACAGCTTCTACAGCATCTACACCTTCTACAGCATCTACACCTTCTACAGCATCTACACCTTCTACAGCATCTACACCTTCTACAGCATCTACATCTTCTACAGCATCTACACTTTCTACATCATCTACAGCTTCTACACCTTCTACACCATCTACAGTTTCTACAGAGTCAACACCTTCGACAGTTTCTACATCATCTACAGCTTCTACACCATCTACAGTTTCTACAGCATCTACAGCTTCTACAGCATCTACACCTTCTACAGCATCTACAGCTTCTACACCTTCTACAGCATCTACACCTTCTACAGCATCTACACCTTCTACAGCATCTACACCTTCTACAGCATCTACACCTTCGACAGCATCTACACCTTCGACAGTTTCTACATCATCTACACTTTCTACAGCATCTACACCTTCTACAGCATCTACACCTTCTACAGCATCTACACCTTCTACAGCATCTACACCTTCTACAGCATCTACACCTTCTACAGCATCTACACCTTCTTCAGCTTCAACAGCCTCTACACCTTCTACAGTTTCTACAGCTTCTACAGCATCTACACCTTCCACAGCATCTACAGCTTCTACCGCCTCTACACCTTCTACAGCATCTACACCTTCCACAGAATCTACAGTTTCTACAGCATCTACACTTTCCACAGTTTCTATAGCTTCTACCGCCTCTACACCTTCCACAGCATCTACACCTTTCACAGAATCTACAGTTTCTACAGCATCGACAGCTTCTACTCTTTCAACAACATCTACACCTTCTACAGCATCTACAGCTTCTACACCATCTACAGTTTCAACAGCATCTACACCTTCTACAGCATTTACACCTTCTATAGCATCAACAGCCTCTACACCTTCTACAGCATCTACAGCCTCTGCACCTTCTACAGTTTCTACAGCTTCTACAGCATCTACACCTTCCACAGCATCTACACCTTCTACGGCATCTACAGCCTCTACACCTTCTACAGTTTCTACACCTTCTACAGCATCTACACCTTCTACAGTTTCTATAGCTTCTACCGCCTCTACACCTTATACAGTTTCTACACCTTCTACAGCATCTACACCTGCTACAGTTTCTATAGCTTCTACCGCCTCTACACCTTCTACAGAATCTACAGCATCGACAGCTTCTACGGTTTCAACAACATCTACACCTTCTACAGCATTAACAGTTACTACAGCATCTACAGCTTCTACACCTTCTACAGCATTAACAGTTACTACAGCATCTACAGTTTCTACACCTTCTACAGCATCTACAGTTTCTACAGCATCTACAGCTTCTACAGCTTCTACAGCTTCTACAGCCTCTATATATTCTACGGTTTCTACACCTTCTACAGCATCTACACCTTCTACAGCATCTACACCTACAGCATCTACAGTTTCTACAACATCTACACCTTCTACAGTATCTACAGCTTCTACCGCCTCTACACCTTCTACAGTGTCTACACCTTCCACAGAATCAACACCTTCTACAGTCTCTACATCTTCGACAGCCTCTACACCTTCTACAGCCTCTGCCTCTCCTACAGCTTCTACAGCATCTACACCACCTACAGCATCGACAGCGTCTCCAGCTTCTACAGCCTCTACATCATCTACAGCTCCTACACCTTATACAGCTTCTACACCTAATACAGCAGCACATATAGTTTCTACAGCTTCTACAGCATCTACACTTTCTACAATTACTACAGCATCTACAGGTTCTACACCTTCTATAGCTTCTACAGCATCTACACCTTCTACAGCATCAACAGAATCTACAGCATCTACAGCCTCTACACCTTCTACAGTTTCTACACCTTCTACAGCATCTACAGTTTCTACAGCATCTACAGCTTCTACACATTCTACAGCATCTACACCTTCTACAGCCTCTATACATTCTACAATTTCAACACATTCTACAGCATCTACACCTTCTACAGCCTCTACAGCATCTACACCTTCTACAGCCTCTACACCTTCCACAAAATCTTCAGTTTCTACAACATCTACACCTTCCACAGCATCTACAGCTTCTACCACCTCTACACCTTCTACAGCATCTATACCTTCCACAGAATCTACAGTTTCTACAACATCTACACCTTCCACAGCATCTACAGCTTCTACCACCTCTACACCTTCTACAGCATCTATACCTTCCACAGAATCTACAGCATCTACAGCCTCTACACCTTCTACAGTTTCTACACCTTCTACAGCATCTACACCTTCTACAGCCTCTACACCTTCTACAGCATCAACAGCATCTAAGCCTTCTACGGTTTCTACACCTTCTACAGCATCTACACCTTCCACAGAATCTACAGTTTCTACAACATCAACACCTTCCACAGCATCTACAGCTTCTACCACCTCTACACCTTCTACAGCATCTATACCTTCCACAGAATCTACAGCATCTACAGCCTCTACACCTTCTACAGTTTCTACACCTTATACAGCATCTACAACTTCTACAGTTTCTACCGCCTCTAAACCTTCTACAGCATCTACACCTTCCACAGAATCTACAGTTTCTATAGCATCGACAGCTTCTACTGTTTCAACAACATCTACACCTTCTACAGCATCTACAGCTTCTACACCTTCTACAGCTACAGTTTCTACAGAGTTTACAACTTCGACAGTTTCTACATCATCTACACTTTCTACAGCATCCACAGCTTCTACACCATCTACAGTTTCTACAGCATCTACACCTTCTACAGCATCTACAGCATCTACATCTTCTACAACATCTACATCTTCTACCACCCCTACACCTTCTACACCTTCTACTCCTACAGTTTCTACAGAGTCTACACCTTCGACAGTTTTTACATCATCTACACTTTCTACACCTTCTACACCATCTACAGTTTCTACAGCATCTACACCTTTCACAGCTTCTACAGCATCTACACATTCTACAGCATCTACACTTTCTACAGTTTCTATAACTTCTACCACCTCTACACCTTCTACAGAATCTACAGTTTCTACAGCATCGACAGCTTCTACTGTTTCAACAACATCTACAGTTTCTACATTATCCACAGAATCTACAATTTCTACAACATCTACATCTTCTACAGCTTCTACCGCCTCTACAGTGTCTACACCTTCTACAGTCTCTACATCTTCGACAGCCTCTACACCTTCTACAGCCTCTATAGCTTCTACAGCTTCTACAGTCTCTACCTCTCCTACAGCTTCTACAGCAGCTACACCAATTACAGCTTCTACAGCCTCTACATCATCTACAGCTCCTACACCTTCTACAGCTTCTACACCTAATACACCAGCACCTATAGTTTCTACAGTTTCTAGAGCTTCTACAGTATCTACAGCTTCTACACCTTCTACACATTCTACAGCATCTACACCTTCTACAGCCTCTACACCTTCTACAGCCTCTACACCTTCTACAGCCTCTACACCTTCTACAGCCTCTACACCTTCTACAGCCTCTACACCTTCTACAGCCTCTACACCTTCTACAGCATCTACACCTTCTACAGCCTCTACACCTTCTACAGCCTCTACGCCTTCTACAGCATCTACGCCTTCTACAGTTTCAACACCTTCTACAGCATCTACACCTTCCACAGAATCTACAGTTTCTACAACATCTACACCTTCTACAGCATCAACAGAATCTACAACATCTACAGCCTCTACACCTTCTACAGCATCTACATCTTCGACAGCCTCTACATCTTCGACAGCCTCTACATCTTCTACAGCCTCTATAGCTCCTACAGCTTCTACACCTTCTACAGCATCAACAGCGTCTCCAGCTTCTACAGCCTCCACATCATCTATAGCTCCAACACCTAATACACCAGCACCTATAGTTTCTACAGCATCTACACTTTCTAAAGCATCTACAGCATCTACACCTTCTACAGCCTCAACAGCATCTACGCCTTCTACAGTTTCTACACCTTCTACAGCATCTACACCTTCTACAGCATTTACACCTTCTACAGCATCAACAGCCTCTACACCTTCTACAGCATCTACAGCCTCTGCACCTTCTACAGTTTCTACAGCTTCTACAGCATCTACACCTTCTACAGCATCTACAGCCTCTACACCTTCTACAGTTTCTACACCTTCTACAGCATCTACACCTTCTACAGTTTCTATACCTTCTACAGCCTCTACACCTTATACAGTTTCTACACCTTCTACAGCATCTACACCTGCTACAGTTTCAACACCTTCTACAGCATCTACACCTTCCACAGAATCTACAGTTTCTACAACATCTACACCTTCTACAGCATCAACAGAATCTACAACATCTACAGCCTCTACACCTTCTACAGCATCTACATCTTCGACAGCCTCTACATCTTCGACAGCCTCTACATCTTCGACAGCCTCTACATCTTCTACAGCCTCTATAGCTCCTACAGCTTCTACACCTTCTACAGCATCAACAGCGTCTCCAGCTTCTACAGCCTCCACATCATCTATAGCTCCAACACCTAATACACCAGCACCTATAGTTTCTACAGCATCTACACTTTCTAAAGCATCTACAGCATCTACACCTTCTACAGCCTCAACAGCATCTACGCCTTCTACAGTTTCTACACCTTCTACAGCATCTACACCTTCTACAGCATTTACACCTTCTACAGCATCAACAGCCTCTACACCTTCTACAGCATCTACAGCCTCTGCACCTTCTACAGTTTCTACAGCTTCTACAGCATCTACACCTTCTACAGCATCTACAGCCTCTACACCTTCTACAGTTTCTACACCTTCTACAGCATCTACACCTTCTACAGTTTCTATACCTTCTACAGCCTCTACACCTTATACAGTTTCTACACCTTCTACAGCATCTACACCTGCTACAGTTTCTATAGCTTCTACCGCCTCTACAACATCGACAGCTTCTACGGTTTCAACAACATCTACACCTTCTACAGCATTAACAGTTACTACAGCATCTACAGCTTCTACACCTTCTACAGCATTAACAGTTACTACAGCATCTACAGTTTCTACACCTTCTACAGCATCTACAGCATCTACAGCTTCTACAGCTTATACAGCATCTACAGCTTATACAGCATCTACACCTTCTACAGCATCTACACTTTCTACAGTCCCTATATATTCTAAGGTTTCTACACCTTCTACAGCATCTGCACCTTCTACAGCATCTGCACCTTCTACAGCATCTGCACCTTCTACAGCATCTGCACCTTCTACAGTCTCTACATCTTTGACAGCCTCTACACCTTCTACAGCCTCTACCTCTCCTACAGCTTCTACAGCATCTACACCACCTACAGCTTCTACAGCCTCTACATCATCTACAGCTCCTACACCTTATACAGCTTCTACACCTAATACACCAGCACATATAGTTTCTACAGCTTCTACAGCATCTACACTTTCTCCAATTGCTACAGCATCTACAGGTTCTACACCTTCTATAGCTTCTACAGCATCTACACCTTACAGCATCAACAGAATCTACAGCATCTACAGCCTCTACACCTTCTACAGCCTCTATACATTCTACAATTTCAACACCTTCTACACCATCTACACCTTCTACAGCCTCTACAGCATCTACACCTTCTACAGCCTCTACACCTTCTACAGCATCAACAGCATCTAAGCCTTCTACAGTTTCTACACCTTCTACAGCATCTACACCTTCCACAGAATCTACAGTTTCTACAACATCTACACCTTCCACAGCATCTACAGCTTCTACCACCTCTACACCTTCTACAGCATCAACAGCATCTAAGCCTTCTACAGTTTCTACACCTTCTACAGCATCTACACCTTCCACAGAATCTACAGTTTCTACAACATCTACACCTTCCACAGCATCTACAGCTTCTACCACCTCTACACCTTCTACAGCATCTATACCTTCCACAGAATCTACAGCATCTACAGCCTCTACACCTTCTACAGTTTCTACACCTTCTACAGCATCTACACCTTCCACAGAATCTACAGTTTCTATAGCATCGACAGCTTCTACTGTTTCAACAACATCTACACCTTCTACAGCATCTACAGCTTCTACACCTTCTACAGCTACAGTTTCTACAGAGTTTACACCTTCGACAGTTTCTACACCATCTATACTTTCTACAGCATCCACAGCTTTTACACCATCTACAGTTTCTACAGCATCTACAGTTTCTACAGCATCTACACCTTCTACAGCTTCTACATCTTCTACAACATCTACATCTTCTACAGCATCAACAGCCTCGACACCTTCTACAGCATTTACAGCCTCTACACCTTCAACAGTTTCTACAGCTTCTACAGCATCTACAGCATCTACACCTTCTACCACCTCTACACCTTCTACAGCATCTACTCCTACAGTTTCTACAGAGTCTACACCTTCGACAGTTTTTACATCATCTACACTTTCTACACCATCTACAGTTTCTACAGCATCTACACCTTCTACAGCATCAACAGCCTCTACACCTTCTACAGCATCTACAGCCTCTGCACTTTCTACAGTTTCTACAGCTTCTACAGCATCTACACATTCTACAGCATCTACAGCCTCTACACTTTCTACAGTTTCTATAGCTTCTACCACCTCTACACCTTCTACAGAATCTACAGCATCGACAGCTTCTATTGTTTCAACAACATCTACACCTCCTACAGCATTAACAGTTACTACAGCATCTACAGTTTCTACACCTTCTACAGCATCTACAGTTTCTACATCATCCACAGAATCTACAGTTTCTACAACATCTACACCTTCTACAGCTTCTACCTCCTCTACAGTGTCTACACCTTCTACAGTCTCTACATCTTCGACAGCCTCTACACCTACAGCCTCTACCTCTCCTATAGCTTCTACAGCAGCTACACCACTTACAGCTTCTACGGCATCTACAGCATCTCCTGCTTCTACAGTCTCTACACCTTCGACAGCCTCTATAGCTCCTACAGCTTCTACAGTTTCTACAGCATCAACAGCATCTGCACCTTCTACAGCATCTACCGCCTCTACACCTTCTACAGTGTCTACACCTTCTACAGTTTCTACAGCATCTACACCTTACACAGAATCTACAGTTTCTACAACATCTACAGCTTCTACAGCATCTGCAGCTTCTACCGCCTCTACACCTTCTACAGTGTCTACACCTTCCACAGCGTCTACACCTTCCACAGCGTCTACACCTTCCACAGCGTCTACACCTTCCACAGCGTCTACACCTTCCACAGCGTCCACACCTTCCACAGCGTCCACACCTTCCACAGCATCTACACCTTCCACAGCATCTACACCTTCTACAGTCTCTGCAGCTTCTACAGCCTCTACAGCTTCTACAGCCTCTACAAATTCTACAGCATCTATAGTTTCTACAGCTTCTACATCATCTACAGCTTCTACACCTTTTACAGCATCAACAGCGTCTCCAGCTTCTACAGCCTCCACATCATCTATAGCTCCTACACCTAATACACCAGCACCCATAGTTTCTACAGCATCTACACTTTCTACAACAGCTACAGCTTCTACACCTTCTACACCTTCTACAGCATCTACAGTTTCTACAGCTTCTACACCTAATACACCAGCACCTATAGTTTCTACAGTTTCTAGAGCTTCTACAGTATCTACAGCTTCTACAGCATCTACACTTTTTACAGTTACTACAGCATCTACAGGTTCTACACCTTCTACAGCATCTACAGTTTCTACAGCATCTACAGCTTCTACACCTTCTACATATTCTACAGCATCTACACCTTCTACAGCATCTACACCTTCTACAGCATCTACACCTTCTACAGCATCTACACCTTCTACAGCATCTACCTTCTACAGCATCAACAGCATCTACGCCTTCTACAGTTTCAACACCTTCTACAGCATCTACACCTTCCAAAGAATCTACAGTTTCTACAACATCTACAGCTTCTGCACCTTCTACAGCATCAACAGAATCTACAGCATCTACAGCCTCTACACCTTCTACAGAATCTACACCTTCGACAGCCTCTACACCTTCGACAGCCTCTATAGCTCCTACAGCTTCTACACCTTCTACAGCATCAACAGCGTCTCCAGCTTCTACAGCCTCCACATCATCTATAGCTCCAACACCTAATACACCAGCACCTATAGTTTCTACAGCATCTACAGTTTCTACAGCATCTACAGCTTCTACAGCCTCTACACCTTCTACAGCCTCTACACCTTCTACAGCCTCTACACCTTCTACAGCCTCTACACCTTCTACAGCCTCTACACCTTCTACAGCCTCAACAGCATCTACGCCTTCTACAGTTTCTACACCTTCTACAGCATCTACACCTTCCACAGAATCTACAGTTTCTACAACATCTACACCTACAGCATCTACAGCTTCTGCACCTTCTACAGCTTCTACACCTAATACACCAGCACCTATAGTTTCTACAGCTTCCACAGTATCTACAGCTTCTACAGCATCTACACTTTCTACAGTTACTACAGCATCTACAGGTTCTACAGCATCTACACCTTCTACAGCATCAACAGAATCTACAGCATCAACAACTTCTACAGTTTCTACACCTTCTACAGCATCTACAGTTTCTACAGCATCTACACCTTCTACAGCATCTACAGCTTCTACACCTTCTACACATTCTACAGCATCTACACCTTCTACAGCCTCTATACATTCTACAGTTTCTACACCTTCTACAGTTTCTACAACATCTACACCTTCTACAGCATCTACAGCTTCTCCACCTTCTACAGCATCAACAGCATCAACAGCGTCTCCAGCTTCTACAGCCTCCACATCATCTATAGCTCCTACACCTAATACACCAGCACCTATAGTTTCTACAGCTTCTACAGTATCTACAGCTTCTACAGCATCTACACTTTCTACAGCTGCTACAGCTTCTACACCTTCTACAGTTTCTACACCTTCTACAGCATCTACAGTTTCTACAGCATCTACACCTTCTACAGCATCTACAGCTTCTACACCTTCTACACATTCTACAGCATCTACACCTTCTACAGCCTCTATACATTCTACAGTTTCTACACCTTCTACAGCATCTACACCTTCTACAGTTTCTACAACATCTACACCTTCTACAGCATCTACAGCTTCTCCACCTTCTACAGCATCAACAGCGTCTCCAGCTTCTACAGCCTCCACATCATCTATAGCTCCTACACCTAATACACCAGCACCTATAGTTTCTACAGCTTCTACAGTATCTACAGCTTCTACAGCATCTACACTTTCTACAGCTGCTACAGCTTCTACACCTTCTACAGTTTCTACACCTTCTACAGCATCTACAGTTTCTACAGCATCTACAGCCTCTACACCTTCGACAGCATCAACAGCATCTACGCCTTCTACAGTTTCTACAACTTCTACAGCATCTACACCTTCGGCAGAATCTACAGTTTCTACATCTACACCTACAGCATCTACAGCTTCTGCACCTTCTACAGAATCTGCACCTAATACACCAGCATCTATAGTTTCTACAGCTTCTACAGTATCTACAGCTTCTACAGCATCTACAGTTACTACAGCATCTGCACCTTCTACAGCATCTGCACCTAATACACCAGCATCTATAGTTTCTACAGCTTCTACAGTATCTACAGCTTCTACAGCATCTACACTTTCTACAGTTACTACAGCATCTACAGGTTCTACACCTTCTACAGCATCTACAACATCAACAGAATCTACAGCCTCTACACCTTCTACAGTTTCTACACCTTCTACAGCATCTACACCTTCTACACATTCTACAGCATCTACACCTTCTACAGTTTCTACAGCATCTACAGCTTCTTCACATTCTACAGCATCTACACCTTCTACAGCCTCTATACATTCTACATTTTCTACACCTTCTACAGCCTCTACACCTTCCACAGGATCTACAGTTTCTACAACATCTACACCTTCTACAGCTTCTACATCATTTGCACCTTCGACCGCCTCTACACCTTCTACAGTTTCTACAGCATCTACAGCTTCTACACATTCTACAGCATCTACACCTTCTACAGTTTCTACAGCATCTACAGCTTCTACACATTCTACAGCATCTACACATTCTACAGCATCTACACATTCTACAGCCTCTACACCTTCCACAGGATCTACAGTTTCTACAACATCTACACCTTCTACAGCTTCTACATCATTTGCACCTTCTACAGCTTCGACCGCCTCTACACCTTCTACAGTGAATACACCTTCGACAGAATCTACTCCTACAGTCTCTACACCTTCTACAGCCTCTATAGCTCCTACAGCTTCTACAGTTTCTACAGCATCATCAGCATCTGCACCTTCTACAGCATCTACCGCCTCTACACCTTCTACAGTGTCTACACCTTCCACAGCATCTACACCTTCTACAGCATCTACACCTTCTACAGTTTCTACAGCATCTACACCTTACACAGAATCTACAGTTTCTACAACATCTACAGCATCTGCAGCTTCTACCGCCTCTACACCTTCTACAGTGTCTACACCTTCCACAGCGTCTACACCTTCCACAGCATCTACACCTTCCACAGCATCTACACCTTCCACAGCATCTACACCTTCCACAGCATCTACACCTTCCACAGCATCTACAGCCTCTACAAATTCTACAGCATCTATAGTTTCTACAGCTTCTACAGCATCTACAGCTTCTACACCTTCTACACATTCTACAGCATCTACACCTTCTACAGCCTCTATACATTCTACAGTTTCTACACCTTCTACAGTTTCTACAACATCTACACCTTCTACAGCATCTACATCTTCTCCACCTTCTACAGCCTCCATATCATCTATAGCTCCTACACCTAATACACCAGAACCTATAGTTTCTACAGCTTCTACAGTATCTACAGCTTCTACAGCATCTACACTTTCTACAGCTGCTACAGCTTCTACAGTTTCTACACCTTCTACAGCATCTACAGTTTCTACAGCATCTACAGCTTCTACAGCCTCTACACCTTCTACAGCATCTACACTTTCGGCAGAATCTACAGTTTCTACATCTACACCTACAGCATCTACAGCTTCTGCACCTTCTACAGCATCTGCACCTAATACACCAGCATCTATAGTTTCTACAGCTTCTACAGTATCTACAGCTTCTACAGCCTCCACATCATCTATAGCTCCTACACCTAATACACCAGCACCTATAGTTTCTACAGCATCTACACTTTCTACAGCATCTGCACCTAATACACCAGCATCTATAGTTTCTACAGCTTCTACAGTATCTACAGCTTCTACAGCCTCCACATCATCTATAGCTCCTACACCTAATACACCAGCACCTATAGTTTCTACAGCATCTACACTTTCTACAACTGCTACAGCTTCTACACCTTCTACAGCATCTACAGTTTCTACAGCCTCTACAGCTTCTACAGCCTCTACAGCCTCTACAGCTTCTACAGCCTCAACAGCTTCTACAGCCTCTACACCTTCTACGCCTTCTACAGTTTCTACACCTTCTACAGCATCTACACCTTCCACAGAATCTACAGTTTCTACACCTTCTACAGCATCTACAACTTCTACAGCATCAACAGAATCTACAGCCTCTACACCTTCTACAGTTTCTACACATTCTACAGCATCTACACCTTCTACAGTTTCTACAGCATCTACAGCTTCTACACATTCTACAGCATCTACACCTTCTACAGCCTCTATACATTCTACAGTTTCTACACCTTCTACAGCCTCTACACCTTCCACAGGATCTACAGTTTCTACAACATCTACAGATTCTACATCATTTGCACCTTCTACAGCTTCGACCGCCTCTACACCTTCTACAGTGAATACACCTTCCACAGAATCTACTCCTACAGTCTCTACTCCTTTTACAGCCTCTATAGCTCCTACAGCTTCTACAGTTTCTACAGCATCAACAGCATCTGCACCTTCTACAGCATCTACAGCTTCTACCGCCTCTACACCTTCTACAGTGTCTACACCTTCCACAGCATCTACACCTTCTACAGCATCTACACCTTCTACAGTTTCTACAGCATCTACACCTTACACAGAATCTACAGTTTCTACAACATCTACAGCTTCTACAGCATCTGCAGCTTCTACCGCCTCTACACCTTCTACAGCGTCTACACCTTCCACAGCGTCTACACCTTCCACAGCATCTACACCTTCCACAGCATCTACACCTTCCACAGCATCTACACCTTCCACAGCATCTACACCTTCTACAGTCTCTACAGCTTCTACAGCCTCTACAGCTTCTACAGCCTCTACAAATTCTACAGCATCTATAGTTTCTACAGCTTCTACATCATCTACAGCTTCTACACCTTCTACAGCACCTACACCTTCTACAGCTTCTACAGCACCTACAGTTTCTAAAGCATCTACAGTTTCTCCAGCACCTATAGTTTCTACAGCATCTTCACCTTCTACTGTTTCTACAACATCTACACGTTCTACAGCATCTACAAATTCTACAGCTTCTACAGCACCTATAGTTTCTACAGCTTCTACAGTATCTACAGCTTCTACAGCATCTACACCTTCTACAGCTGCCACAGCATCTACAGCATCTACAGTTTCTACAGCATCTACACCTTCTACAGTTTCTACAGCATCTACAGCTTCTACACTTTCTACAGCATCTACACCTTACACAGAATCTACAGTTTCTACAACATCTACAGCTTCTACAGAATCTACACCTTCTACAGTCTCTGCATCTTCTACAGCCTCTATAGCTCCTACAGCTTCTACAGCATCTACAAATTCTACAGCATCTACAAATTCTACAGCATCTATAGCACCTATAGTTTCTACAGCTTCTACAGCTTCTACATCTTCTACAGCACCTACAGCTTCTACAGCACCTATAGTTTCTACAACATCTTCACCTTCTACTGTTTCTACAACATCTACACGTTCTACAGCATCTACAAATTCTACAGCTTCTTCTACAGCATCTACAGCTTCTACATCATCTAAAAATTCTACAGCTTCTACAGCACCTATAGCTTCTACAGTATCTACAGCTTCTACAGCGTCTACACCTTCTACAGCTGCCTCAGCATCTACAGCTTCTACAGCCTCTACAGCATCTACACCTTCTACAGCATCTACATCTTCTACTGTTTCTATAACATCTACAGCTTCTACAGCTTCTACAGCACCTATAGTTTCTACAGCATCTTCACCTTCTACTGTTTCTACAACATCTACACGTTCTACAGCATCTACAAATTCTACAGCTTCTTCTACAGCATCTACAGCTTCTACAGCATCTAAAAATTCTACAGCTTCTACAGTATCTACAGCATCTACACCTTCTACAGCTGCCTCAGCATCTACAGCCTCTACAGCATCTACACCTTCTACAGCATCTACATCTTCTACTGCATCTAAAAATTCTACAGCTTCTACAGTATCTACAGCATCTACACCTTCCACAGCATCTACAGCCTCTACAGCATCTACATCTTCTACAGCATCTACAGCTTCTACAGCATCTACACCTTCTACAGCTGCCTCAGCATCTACAGCCTCTACAGCATCTACACCTTCTACAGCATCTACAGCTTCTACAGCATCTAAAAATTCTACAGCTTCTACAGTATCTACAGCATCTACACCTTCCACAGCATCTACAGCCTCTACAGCATCTACATCTTCTACAGCATCTACAGCTCCTACACCTTCTACAGCATCTACACCTTCCACAGAATCTACAGCCTCTACACCTTCTACATCTTCCACAGAATCCATACCTTCCACATTATCTGCAGCTTCTACAGCTTCAACAGCATCTATACCTTCTACAGCTTCTACAGCCTCTACAGCATCTACAGCTTCCACAACAACTACTACAAACATACCTGAAGTGATAACTGAGCTTGAGTTTCGCTCTTCTGACACATTTATAGATGCACTCAGCGATCAAACCTCAGTGGAGTTCAAGAATAGGTCTATGTCTGTCAAGGATCAGGTGAGATCAAGTCTATTTACTTTATTAGAACACACTAATGACACTTTTAACAGAAGGGACAATTATGTAATTGTCACTCATATATTGCCATACTCTATTGCAATATCTTTTATTGTAAGCACTCTATTTTAATTGATGTCTGTAATTTTTTTCCATTCCAGCTTGAAAACGTTTACAAACCCGAATATGCTAACTTCCTCAGAGTGGACGTCAAAAACTTCAGGTAAATACAGCATCTTGGAATCCTGCTTATTTCATGTGTACAGTTTGTGTTTGTGTGCTCGTTTTTGTGACATATCAGGACACAAATGTGTATAATGACATGGGTATGACACTGGTATTACAACTTCAACGTGAAATATGAGGACATTTCATATGTCCCCACTTTTCAAACAGCTTTAAAAACATACTAAACAATGTTTAATCAAATTTAAAAATGCAGAACATTTTCTGTGAGGGTTAAGTTTGGGGGGGGGGGGCAGAATGTACAGTTTGTACAGTATAAAAAACCATTACGCCTATGGAATGTCCTCACTTTGATAGCAAAACGAACGTGTGTGTGTGTGTGTGTGTGACCTTAATAATCATTTCAACATTTATATATTCCAGCCGAGGGTCTGTTGTCACAAAAACAGCAATGTTCTTCAAACTCACTCAATCTGTCCCATCCATTCAAGAGATTTCAAAGACCCTCACAACAGCAATAGAAACAGGAGCTGTCAAAGACCTGAATATAATTCCTGATTCAGTTTCATTCAATAACTCAGGTAAGCTCTATTACTCCATAGATTTATAGTCTTCAATAACTTTACTTATTATCGTCATGGAAATGTGAAACAAAACCTATTTTATTGTTCTAACATTTTAGTATTTATCTACAATTGTTCTAGTGTTATCTATAATTGCAAAAAAAGAAAGAAAAAAGGTTGTGGTCTTATAATTCATCTATATGGAGATCCAACTAATTTGAATATCATTTTTTTACAGCTTTGACTACAACTATTGCTCCTACAGCAACTACAGCTTCAGGTGGATTAAAGATTGAATTCAGTCTGCTTCAAGCAACATGCCTCATTATTATGTTTAAAATATTAAGGCTTTTCCTATAGATCCTTTAACCGTACATTAACCAAACATGAGAATACAGCTAGACATGCTGTAACAAACAAAGAGCAAATTTATTTTTTATCACATGGAATTTTATTACATTTATTACCTTTGTAGTACACTCTCAAATAATGGTATGGGTCAATATATAGATGGGCTTGATAATGCATTTGTTATTCATTACATTGCATTTAATGATTGCTTGAATTTCATGTATTTTGATGCTGTCTTCTGAGAGGGATAAGTGGGTCTTTTTACTCATGTATATCAAATATTTTCATATTTAAATGTTGTAAAAGATGTTTCTTTAGCTCTTTGAAGGACTGGTTATACTTCTTTGATATACCAAAACATTGCAATATGTCATATTTTATTCAAATCAAATAAACATATTAAGTTTATATGGTCTAAACTATTATGAAAAGATGCTTTTATGAAAAGATGGCTTCTTACTGTACACTGTTCAATGTTCAAATACAAATAGGCTCAAGTTACTCTATTTAGGTAAAAATTTCTTTACGGTAAGTAGGCATACATAAGCAATCAGTCTGGAGTGCTGGTATTTTTGCACATTGTTAAGAGCTGGCATTAAAAATAATATGTCTTGGATGGCACGGGTGTGTCACTTTCATGCAAACACATGCTCAAAATTTGGCAGCTAATCAGACCACAGAAGGAATTGACAAACAAGTTGCATGAGTGTAAGGATGAGGCTACACCCAAATGTTAAAGTCACCAGTGAATAATCTTTATAATATTACCCTAAAAAACACTCCTGTAAATCTAAGGCTAGTAAGATTTTATGTGACTGACAGCTAACAGCCTTACAGTTAAGATCTCAGAGGGTCTGTGTCCATGTTAAAGGGATAGTTAAAACCTTCAAAAGGCTTCATCTCGAAGTGTCAGCTGTACAAATTTTCTGATAAGTAACAGTGTATGTATAATGGATGGGTGAGTCAGCGAATGAGATCCAAATGCAGGCTTTATTAAAGCACAGAATGGTGTACCAGGAAGGGACAACAGGTTGCAAACAGGGATGCAGGAGATAAGGCAGAGACGTATACAGTACACAGGCACCCGTAGGCAGGTAGGCAGGCGGCAGGCAAGCAATAGTCCAGTAATCCAGAGCAATAAATCCAAAAAGGTCGGCATCAAAGAATCAAAAAACTGAACAGACAGAAAACAAGACCGGGAAATTATATAGTGTGACTGATAAGAATGGGCTGGGTGATGTAATCAGTGATTGGGTAATGTGTTGCAGCTGGTGGAGTGATCAGTGATGGGTGCGGGGCTTCTGGGAAATGTAGTCTGCCTTGGTGGATGAGTGAGTGAGTGAGTGAGTGGGTGGGTGAGAGAGTGAGTGAGTGGGTGAGAGAGTGAGTGAATCTATGGTGGAGTGCCCTCTGCTGGTTATAGCGGACACTTAGGCTGACAATCGTTACAGTATGCAAGCTAACAATGCAATAAGACTGATGTGTAGCAAATTAGCTCAAAGGGGAAATATCAATAATTATTCATAGCTCATTATGATTAACTATGAATATTTGAATCAGTTAATCAGATTAACTTGATGTAGCTACATTAAAATTACAATCAATCAGATCATCATGTGATCACTCAGTATTGATAAATAACAATTCTAAGAGAAGGGTATTTTTCATGGGCACAGAAAAATAATTCTTTCTTAGGATTTACAGCAATTAGAGCTTGTAATAAAATCAATATCATTTAAGTGACAATCCACAGACAGGGAGTCAAAACCAAAGTTATTGTGCAAAAGATTTATTAACTAAATCACAAACGCATAACTGAACTAACAAACACATACATACATACATACATACATACATACAGGTGCATCTCAGTAAATTACAATGTTGTGGAAAAGTTAATTTATTGCACTAATTCAACTCAAATTGTGAAACTTGCATATTAAGTAAATTCAATGCACACAGACTAAAGTAGTTTAAGTCTTTGGTTCTTTTAATTGAGATAATTTTGGCTCACATTTAACAAAAACCTTCATTCTCTATTCCCTACATTAATTCACTTATATAGTCCACTTGAGAGAGTGACTGTCAGAATCAAAACATAACCAACATCACCTGACCATGTCTTTCTCTTGACCGATTTTTTTTTTTTTTTTTGCCATAACAAATGTATCTTTAAGAACACATGGTTACAGCAGCCAAATAAAAACAAATGCTAAAAAGTCAGGAGTCAAAAGCAAACACAGATCTCTATCATGGTAACATCTAACAAAACAATAAAACAACATCTAAACCTCTGTTAATTCTCAATAAGAACTTCTGTAGATGCATGACAGAAATAAAGTCAGTCTAGTAAGTAATAAGTGAAGCTGTTTGTAGAGTTATTTTATCAGATCTTGAGAGATTTCATCGTCAGTTGATTTCATTTAAGGCTGTGGCTGAAATCAGTTGGAGTTCTGATGTTTCTGCTATCTCTTTTTCTGTTCTTGTTGTTTCTCTTTCCTTCAGTGATTTGGCTTGTTAACAACAAGTGTTCATCACTAATGCTCAATCATTACTTAATCACTGAATTATCTCATTAAATTCAACACTGCAACAGTGTTACTCTATAATGTGCACACATATAAGTGTACCATTAAAACTGAGGATTTTGCTGTGGGGTTAAAGTTGTAAGATGAGAAAAAAATAGAGTACACTCAAAAAAATATTTCTGTCTAAACATAAGTTTTATGTAATTTAATCACATAGCAATTTTCCATCCATTTGGATTACATAGTTTTAACATAAACAAACTTATAAACTTAATGTGATTCATATTTGTCAGTCATATGTAAATGAAATAGATAAGATTTATGTAATAGTTCACAGAAAAATGCCCAGGTTAAAGTACTGTTGAAGCAGTGTCAGAGTTAATGAGATCATGAAGTGATGATTGAGCATTAATGATGAACACCTGCTGTTAACAAGCAGAATCACTGAAGGACAGAGAAACACAAGAACTACAACTGATGAAATCAACTGAAGATAAAAAAATCATTTGCATATGACTGACAAATATGAATCACATTAAGTTTATTAGTTTGTTTATGTTAAAACTATGAAATCCAAATGGATGGAAAATTGCTATGTGATTAAATTACATAAAACTTATGTTTAGACTGAAATATTTTTTTGAGTGTAAAATGTAATTTTACAGCAATAAACTGTAAATTCAATTATGGAAACAAACTGTAGAATAACAGTACTTTAACGGCAACCCTGCAGATTACTGTAAAATCAAGGAAAAACAGTAATAAACTAAATACATTTACAGCAACCAATTGTAGAAAAAAATAGTAATTTACTGCCAACCCTGCTGCCAGTAGATTACTGTAAAATCAAGAAGAAAAAAAACAGTAGTATACTGTAAAACGAAAGTCTGATTTACTAAACAAAACAAGTTCATTTCACTGAGATGTGAGCCTTTCACGTGAGAGGTATGTTTCCAAGTAGCACAATATTTAAACAAATTAATAAAAAACACACTTCTGATCAGTAATTAGATTTCAGATGTGAACAGTGAAAGAGACCACTTCACAATGACATTAATTAACAGTCAACGTGTCATCTGGTTATTCGATCTCAACTTCCTCTGACGCAGTAAACGTGTTATATGAACACACTATTAAAGCAGGCAGAGAAAATCTAACAAAACATAGCCCGACTACATGAACACATCAACCATTTACTGTGGACACAAATCCACAACATCCAACCTTAAGCCATTTTTTGGACATAAACTTAGTGAACCTTAATATTTAAAGGACAATCAAAGAATGGTGTTCAAATAATGTTTTCTGCCAACATTATGAGAACATTTGTAAAATACTAATGACAATATGGGGTGTTTTCTTGACCGTTGTTTTGAACGGATTTAATTAACACTTGCATAAACATTTTACATAAATGAAAGAGAAAAGTTAGGAAAAATACATTTGGCTCAAGCTTCAAAATGTTTCCAATTCCAAGGATGTTCTTTTAAAAGAGCAAACATAACATTATTCATTTGAAGTTAGTTTTCATTCTAAATTTTTAAGGATGTGCCAAGAATGTTGCTCTAAGAAAAACAAATCTAATGTAATCAATCTTTGAGCTACTCTTTTGAGAACATTACTGAAGAACAGATAACATTGAACAGTTCCTGCTGAACCATCCACTACTGCAACAGGAGAAAACCACAACAGCACCACAAACTATTGTTGAAACAGCTGAATCCTCCATGACAGCTACAGCTACAGCTACAACAACAGTGTCCTCAATGACCACTACAGGGCGGTATTCCAGAAAGGAAGGTTAACTTACCTTCACATATACCTTGAACTCTCGGTTGATTAACCCAGAACTTGCTTACTCTGGGTATGTTGGTTCCAAAATACCTTTGTGGAGGTAGTTCAATCAACCTCCTGTTGGTAACCGAGAGTTAATGCGTGCGAACGGCGAGCACATGAAGGCATTTTCAATGGATCGCCGATTTCAGGAGTCACCATGGAAACGCGTGGAGAAAAAAGGCGTGCGACATACTTCAGCGAGATGTAGTTGGAGGTTTCAATTCTTGCTTATGAAGAATATAAGCACATTTTAACTAAAAAAGCAATACTGCAGCATCAGCAAAAGAGAGAGAGTTGGCTTGGCATGGCAAAAAAAAATAAAAATAATAATAACAGTAAATGCATGAGTTTATAAAATTATAGGTAGGGGGTTGTTTGTCCCCTTTCATTGTAATGCAAAATTCTTTTGGGCATGTTGTAAAAATAGACAAGCATTTACTTTTTGGCCTTCATAAATTTCTTAATATCACTGTAGTGATGTACATAATTGGCTGGTAATATGTTGACAAAAAAAGTGTAATTTATTGGCTTGTTTTATCAGGTGTAATCCTTCTGGAGCCAGAAGAACTCTGAGCCAAGTTAAAATGAAACATAAAAACGTTCTCCAACAAGATGATATTTTCTAAATTTACTAAACTGTTAATGAAGTTTAAATTTAGTGTTTAATATCATTTAGTTTTCTATGCAGCCAATAGGAAGAAGGCTGAGGCCCATGAAACAGGTGGGGGTCCAAAAATTTGAGAGAACGTCACATAAGCTGACTTCATAAATTGGCATTGATTTTCCTAAAATGTTGTTTTCTAAAATATTGACCTTACAATTATGGTGTATGGTGTTTCCTTTGGGCACTAGATTTATATTCTTGTATTTCTGATTTGATGCAGTGATGCAACTAGAAATCACAGGTCATATATTCATATGTAATTGAATTTCACAAATCATATATAAAATTATGCATATGACTAACAAAACCATCTTATTTTATGCTGAATAATGATTATTTATAAAGTTAATGGTAGCACATATAAATGCAAACTGTTGGTGAAACTTTTAAGTGGGTCGATACAATTCTTCTAAATTTGTGACAATATTTTGAAATTGAATCTATTTGAGTCACACAGACTTCAACATTCAGCATGCTAAACACAACAGTGGTAACAATTAAATTTGATTTAAAGTAAATTATCAAATGCACTCTTTTTTTAGTCACTAGAACTCAAGTGTGAGTCAACTTTACTTCCTAAGCTTTTGTCAGTACAACATACTATTCCTATTTCACTTTACTTAGTTTTTTAAGGCAATCTGTTTGCATGTTTTTTTTTTAAGTAAGTAGATTTTACAGTGTAGTGGGGGACGAGTAATGAGGGCGATTTAATGGTTTAAACACCTAAAGATTTAGCACCCAAAAATATATTGTTACCTGCACATGGATTGACTTCCAATTAACATAATCTCCTTCATTGACTGAAGGAGCTTTAATAGGAATGCGAGTTCCATCAATGCACAGAACCCTGAAAATGAAAGTTATGTAAGAGACATTTTAAAATGACTGTGACTGTATACAGTACCCTTACAAAAAAGAACTGCAGTATATTGAAGTAGAACTGCAGTAAAACTGTAGTATAAGTACAGCAGCAGTAAAATGAAGTACAACTGAAAGTTGCATGAAGTATAAAAACAGTATAACTGCAGTTGTATTGCAGTTTTATATTTTACTTGTACTTTAGATGTATTGCAGTATAGTTGTACTCCAGTAAAACTACAGACATTTTAGGTTATACTGCATTACTGCAGTTTTTTTCGTGTCCAAAAAACTGCATTTTTCTATATGTAACAAAAACTGTAGTATTACTTCTAAAAAACTGCAGTAATCTTTTGTAAGGGTGTTGATATATGGATAATTAAGTAGTGCTATGTAACTAAAATGGTCTCACAGAATATCATAGAAAGGACAAACCCGCCACTCTGTGGAATTCCTCTTTAATGACTCTCGATGGTTTATGGGCAGGGAACTGCACAAAAGTGTGTAGGAACCGTTTGAGTGCGAGGCATACTGTCTGAACAGCCCCACACACAGTTGCCTTTCCCACTTGCTCTGCATCGCCAACGTTATACAAAAAACTCCCCATCGCAAAAAAACAAAGGGCGATGCACAAAATGTGCTCTGTGTCAAGTGCTGATGTGTCACGTTTGATATGTAAGGTTTCAAAAGATTTGTTAAGTAAATTAACAAGTCTTTCGAAAAATGGTAACGCTCCGGCAAATATCCATTGGGATACGAAAACTTATCACCCTCTCACGGCGGAAAAGATTCCGTATAATCTGTGCTTCCACATCCACTGGATCATCTTAAAAAGGGCATGCCGTGCTCTGTCACCTCGCTGAAACAAACTAACCCTGAAACTAAGCCTGCCCCGGAGCAGGTTATGTTCAGAGCGTAAGTTGCCATGGCTACTTACATACCTTGAAACTTACCTCCGTTTTTGGAACCGAAAGCTGAGGTTATCCGCCTACTTACCCTTAAACTTACCCAGGTATGTCACATAACCTGGTTTTTGGAATACCCCCAGTTCCTGCTGGAACATCCACTACTACAGAAGAAGAAAGAACAGTGCCACAAACAAGTATTACAACAGATGAAGCTGAATCCTCCACAACATCTACAACAACAGCTGTGTCCTCAGTGACCACTACAGATCCTGCTAGAGCATCCACCACTACAGCAGGAGAAACCACAATGGCAACACAAACTAGTGTTTCAACAGCTGAATCCTCCACAACACCTACAGCAACATCAACAGATTCTTCCACAGTTCCATCAACTCTTACTGCAACATCCACCACTAGCCCAGCAATCATTACAACAGTGCCACAATCAACAGCTTCTACTTTAATTTCAGTCAGTTCATCTTCACCAGCCTTTGAAAGTTCAACTGTTAGTACAACCTCAGTGTCCACAACACCAACAACAGTATCCTCTGCTGGAACATCCTCTGCTGCAACAACAATTCTTTCTGGAATATCCACCAGTAGTACACCAGTTAGTACAGTCAAAACATCCACAACACAGCCAACAAGTCCCTCCACAGCCATTGCTGATCTTGTTGGCACATCCACTTCTAGTGCAACAATTGCCACAAGAGTCACACAAACGTCAACTTCTACTTATACTTTGCCAACAATATCTTCAACTGCCACTGAAAATACAACTCTTGGTACAGGAGAAACATCCTCAACACTTACATCAATATCAACACAATCTTCATCAGCCTCATCAATTCTTCCTGAAGCATCCACCAATAGTGCTGGAGTTACCACAACAGCACCACAATCAACAGCTACAACACTTACTTCAACTGTACTCTCTTCAAATGTATTAGTGCAGCCACAATATCAACAGTAACCGTAACAGGACCCTCAACATCAATGACAACTGAAGTGCCTACAACTACTGCAAATACTGTTTCAATCAATATTTCAGGTAAGCTCCATTACTCAATAGTCTTCCATAACTTTACTGTTTTCTGTTAATAATATGCTTTCATGAAGTAATTCATTTGGAGAGCTATACTCTGAAAAACTGGCTTTTTGTGTATTGTAGATAAAGTGTCACAATAATAATGTGTCTGGGATGATTTCACAGGTTTTCACTCTCATGGCCACATAAACACATTTCAATCATTCTTTGAGGATTTTTGGCAGCTATTCAAAAGGAATTGCCAAACAAGTTGTATGGGTCTAAGAGTGGAACTTACACTTTTCCAGGTTCCCGCCCTGACAGTCTTGTCTGTCTTGATTCTGTTCAATGTTTCTTTATTTGTCTCGTGACTGAGCACATGGCTTTGTCTCTGCTTGAGTTGGCCATGTGCTCCTCTTGTTCCTCCTCCTTGTTTCCCCTTGCTTAGTCCTTGTCTTGTCCTCATTTCACTAATTGTGCTCACCTGATCCTCATATGTGCTCAGGTCCCTTTATATTATGCTTCTTTCCCTCAGGTGTCTGCCTTCCCCTGTTCATCTTCATTCATCACCCTCACCCTTGTGCTGTGTCTTGTAAATAAATTACACTCCCCTGGTTATTCTGCATCTGGGTACTATTTCTCTATTAGACTGCTGTGACAAAACCCAGACAAACTCTGCTGCACCCAAATATTAAAATCTCCAGTGAATAATCTTTATTTCCTTAAATTCTGATGCTCATGTAAATCTATGCTAAAAGGATTGTCATACCCTGATGTTGTTCCAAACTAAAGAGTAGAATCAACGAAACTCAACTGACTTTCAAAATATCTTAAATATCAGAATATCATAGAGACTTGGAGGATGAGCTGTTCTGACTTGGACCTGTATAAAAGTCTTATCTATTGTTTCATTGTGAATGTTTCATTTCTCAACAATAATTGTTACTTTTTTTTCTGCATTTGCTCTTTCAGTTTTTCCTGCATTGCGCAAACTTGCCAGCAGACAGCGCCTTTGTTCCCTGAATACCTCCGGGTTCGTCAATTAATCTTGCTCGGTTGGTTCAGCATTTACGTGTTTGGAGGGTGAAACGAAACATGAATGTTGAATTTGATCAAAAAATATTTTGAGACCCTGAATGTACTGATCATCAGGTTTGATATTCTTCTTGTTGTTTTTTAAAAAGACAGCACTTATAATAATACCACTGTATCTATTTAAATTTCCAGATGGAAATACCAGCAAAACTAATGTTAAAAGTTTTGGATTCAGGAAGGGGAGGAAAGCCAGAAGGGGAATAATGATCTGAATGTGATGTTATTAGTGGGAGGTACAGCTTGTTCCCATGCACTGCATGACCAACAAACACCAAACTTCAACATCGTTGGGTTTCACAGACTGAGATTTCTCTGGATTCTCTGAATCTTTTCACAAAATATGTAGATGATGAAAGACCTAAATTCTTTGTAATCTTGCATTGAGAAATGTGATTCTTGAAGACTCAACCTTTGGTGGATGCTCCTTCTATACCCAGGCATGGCACCCTCACCTATTACCAATTCACCTGCTAATTGTGGACTGTTTCAAACGGTTTAACTTTAATATTCTGTAATCTTTTCGCTTTCATTTTGCCTCTGTTCCAACTTTTTAACAAAATCAGAACTTGTTTATATTTACAAAATACAATTAATTTAGTCATTGGAAATCTTTTCTTTTTACTTCTGTCCAGGCCCAATTCTAGGCACCCTTAAGCAAGAGCACCCTCAGTTGATACTGTAATAATACATTGGCTAAACAGATTTGGTAAATGCTCCAGTGCATATTTGTGTTTGGTCTCGGAAGCATGTCAAATGTGTTTATCATGTCTATATAATGACTATTTACAACGTGTTTTGAAGCGCTGAGCAATGTCGATAATGAAAGACATAATTGTTGATCTCTTGAATGCAATAGCCAATCCAGAATCCACTCACCACTCAAAAGCAGTGCTGCTAAGAGGGCCAATAAGATTAATAGAAAAACTATTAGTAGCAAAATGTTTTTGAAATTCTATTACAATAATTGGTAAAAGTGATGACTTATAAATAATCTTGAATGTCTCAATGTGATGAAATATTAAATTTATCCTATAGAAAACAACTGTAGCAGAAGTATTACATTTACATTTAATCATTTAGCAGACGCTTTTATCCAAAACGACTTACAAGTGAATATTATGAATCTGAGAATCTTGTGGCCTACTGGGTAGTTTTTTTTTTTGTTTTTTTTGTTTTTTGCTAAATCAGGGGTTTCCCAATAATCTACAGATGGCTGTAAAAGACGAAGACCATTTATAAGAGGTGTGAAATGAATATGTTGTTTGAGAAAGGATTGACCATCCTAAGTTGCTTGGTATATCGGTGAAATAACTGACAAGAAAACCGAATAAGAATAGCACCCTGGTCAGAGACAAATTCTAATGGCTTGCAGGCATCTCAGCTTTGTTTCTTTGTTCAATAAATTCTTATTTTGACTTCTGGAACTATTGAGCTTCATTTGCAAGAAAGAGAAGACTTTTCTCCACAACAAATGTATACTGCTATGATGGAGCTGTTGCTTATCCTAAATCTGCACATTAATAGAGCACTCTCAGTGATTTTATAAGGGGTGCATTTCTTTCTCACAACATTTTTTACAACATCAATGCCCGTGCCATTGTTGCTCAGATCCACATACATTATTGTGACGAGCAGGGCGGGCGAGAGCCGTGAGGGAACGGCGCGAGGCCGGTGACGCGAGCGTTAACGAGCGTCAGGTGCTCGGCGCACCAGTCTCGTATCTCCCACGGAGGAGCTCCGGAAGCATAAAGGAGGAGCGACGACAGGGAAGGACGAGAGAGGACCAGGCCTGGATTTTATGTTGTGTTTTATTTTGTTGGTGTGGGCGGCAGTCGCCGTGAGGAACTGCCGCCCTTATACTTTTTGTTTGATTGTTGGGTTATTTTATTCATTAAACTTGTTGATTGTTCGCCGGTTCCCGCCTCCTTCTTCCCATATTTACGAACTTTGTTACAGTATAATACATCTAAAATGTTAAATTAAAGTTTTTCTTCAAAAATACCATCATGTCCACATTCTCAGGTGAGAGACTTGCTCTCTGTGCTATAACAATGTCCCCTGCTGTAGAGAACACCCGCTCACTGGGGACTGATGTTGCAGGGACTCCAAGGAAGCATTTAGCCAACCTGGCTAAATGGGGAAACTGGCTCTCTTTGTCCTTCCACCATGCAAGTGGATTTGACTCCACTTGAAGAGTCGGCACTTCCTTGTAACGCCGCACCTCCTCTTTCACCATTTGAGACAGAGACTTGAATGCAGGTGTGCTCGTCTCCACTGGAAATAACTTTCCAAACAGTTCCGCGATTGGTGCTCTTTTGGCTGGAGGATCACAATCACTTCTGGATGCCTCTTCTGACTGCTCCTCTGAGGCTTGGGCCTGATAAGGACAAAGCCACAAAATAGTTTTAAGTTACTATTGCTAATTGCAATTCATATCTGACAAATAAAACTACCAAAAACATAGTGATCCTCATCATTTCTGATGATCTAAGTTTCTGTTTAGATTTTAGGGTTTCAAAAATTATATATGTAAAGTGCTTTTCACAGGACATATTCACTACTAGTAAGATATGTTGCAGGTCTGTGGTATTTACAAAACAATGACATTCATAAAATGTATTTTTTAAAATGTATTAATTTAACTTAATCAAATTATTAAATTACCTCATTTTGGAATTAAAACAATTAAACAAAAATACCTGTGAGGGATGGCATTCCAGAATCTTCTCTATCAGGCTGTTGAAGACGATGCTGTGTGTGGCCTCTTCGAGAAACGGCAGAGATTTAAAACGTGGGTCAAGTGCAGTACTCATATGAAGAAACGGCACAAGTGTTGAGTCAGAGTCTGGGTATCTGTTGGTGAAGTCGGACACAATGGCAGATTTGACATCTTTCACAACTGCTGTATCTGTACAACTCATGTTCATAGATTCCAGGATGGTGTGTTTCAGTGGCATTATCATTGAAACGGTTGGCAGCTCTTCAGTGCTCAACAGAGCTGTTATCGTTTTCAGTGGTTTGAGAACCTGAACAATGTTCTCAGCTACTTTTACATCTTCATCAGACAGAGTGACAATGTCCTTAATGTTCCTCTTAATATTCTTGTCTGTAAGTGCTGAGAAAACAGCAGCCTGCTGTTCAAGGTAGCGCTCAAGCATGTCATAGCTTGAGTTCCACCTGGTGGGGACATCCTGGATCAGCTTGTGTGGAGGCAGTTGGAGCATCTCTTGTTTGTCCTTGAGCACTGCTGCAGCAGTAGTGCTTCGATGGAAAAAAGTGACAACTTTTCTCACTTTGCCTAAAAGCCGTGACATCTGGTTAACGCCCATCCCCCGTTGTGAAGCCAGGTTAACAGTGTGTGCAAAACATCGAATGTTTGGTGAAAATCCGGCTGCTTTAACTGCATTTACTATATTTTTGGCGTTGTCTGTTGTAACGGGAACAGTCGCATTTTCTCTGTCAATTTTCCACTCAGCTACAGCTCCCTGTAGTATTTCCGACAGATGATCACTTGAATGGCTTTCATAGACCGCGCGTGTCTGGAGAATGGGATTTGCAATTACCCAGTTGTCGGTAATATAGTGCGCCGTGATCGTGATGAAGGACTGAGTTGCACGGGAGGTCCACCCATCTGTAGTTAAAGCAATGAATTTTGCATTGCTCAGGTCCTCCACCAGTTTGGCTCTCACTTTGTTGTAAAGTTGAGGCAAAACATTCTGACTAAAATGCGGCCGGTTCGGTAGTTGATATCTGGGCTCTAACACACGTAGCAAATGCGTGAATCCGTCGTTCTCAACAACTGAAAATGGGCGCATATCCAGCGCCATGAAAACACCAATCGCCTTGGTAATTGCTTGAGCACGGTCTGAGTCGGCCTGTAGCTTAATTCTAAAGGCAGTAGGAAGAGTTTCCTGTTTTTGAGGTCTCTTACGTGTGCTGCTGATATCAATGTCGGGATGATGTCTCCGGAGATGCGCTTGCATGTTAGAAGTGTTTCCCGTCGTATGAGCAACTTTTGTGAAACACTTACGACAGACGACGTGCGTTTTGTCTATGACACAATTTCCATTGTTGTAGTCCACTGAAAAAACAAAATTTGCCCACACAGGAGACGTAAATGTGACTGGTGGGTCTTCAATCTCAATATGCCGCGGAGTTGCCATCCTGAAGTGTTTAGCGTATGTAAGTAAACTCCCGTGCGTTATTGATCACCCAAATCACGTGGTGACATGCACTTTATTTAGTAAATAATATTAAAATAATATTTATTAAAACTACAGCTCTTATTAGTTGTTAAAAGTGTACTCAATTACTATTTAATCAAATGTCAAGGAAGAAAAAAATATTTTTGTGACAAAATGAAGTGAAAGTTGGGCCGGGCAGCAGGGGGCGGGGCGCGTTCGGTTCGACATGCGAGTATCGCGCTTTGAACTGTGCTGTGGTATCGCGGTTTTTCGGTTCGGTTTGAATATCGTTTCACCCCTAATATATATATATATATATATTACATGTTACATGTGTAACAGTATATTGGATCTGTACGTCAGGTCTTAAAGTGACAGTACCCTAATATACATGCTGCCAAAGTATGAGATAATATTAAAAATATCTATATGGCAGTTTTTCCCCATGCTATCGATGTCAAAATTGTGGCCAGTGAAAATGCTGAGCGGCAAGTAACTTTGGAAATCCACTACTCACAATGGCTGGTAAGCAAAAACTTTAATGTCAAGCCCTGATTATATTTATATTTATCAACAGGGAGACGGATATAGATATATACGAAATATAGCAAGATTATACAGTACTAAACGGGTCTCAGCGCTGTGAGTTTAACTGTTGAGCAATGGGAAACTGATGCTTAAAAATAATTAAGACAAATTCAGAGACATATCCATGAACCAAACTGTCAGGTCAGTTAAAGTCAGGTATAAAATAAAAAATGTGACAGCTCCAAAAAAAATGACATGTCATAACAGCATCTGCCAAGGGACATTCCATTCCGCTTATTTGTTCACTTCAAAGAAGGAAACAATTGGGACGTTATTGAGAGGTATAAAAGAGGCAAGAATGCTGAAGGTGATTCAGGAGATGTGAAAACTGAAGCACAGAATTACCAATCAACGTGTTGAGTATTATAATATCTGCTTAAGGACTGGTAAGTGTATTTTACATCTCTAAAGATATTTGTGAAAATTATTTTATATTATAAATAGAAATATCTTAACATTTAATTATAAAAAGCATTACTATATTTAATGGGATCCCAGACATTTTATAATAGGTACAATTTATTAGTGTTTGTCTTTGTGGCACAACTAAATGAAATTAAATTACATTACAATAAGTAAATTAACTAAATTAATTACTAAATTTTGTATGAAATGTAACTGTAAACTGCAGTTACATTGTTATTCTGTTCACAAATTAATCTTTATAGTTTGTGTTCATACTGCTTTGTTTTTACATATTCTGAAGTGGTGGTGTGAAAACTGAGCTGAAACGGAGTTATATAAATAAACTTCTACTTAATTATTCCGTATATCTCGATAATGATTAGAAAAGCCATAATCTTTGGGATATCCAAATGCCAGTCAGGAGCATTTGTTTGTTTTCTAAAACACTGATGTTCATTTTATTGTCATTTAGTCATGACAGAAAAATAATGCAACTTGGAAATGATAATCATTCGAAATTTGATTTCAATTTTGTGATATCTAAAATATAAACAGAACAAATAAAGACTGTGCAAGGTCTGTCTAACTTTGTAACAATTTTAAATTAAAGCAACAACATTAACTTTTGTACTTCACTGATAGATAATGATTGGCAAAATGATACACATATATGTATGTTTTTCCCCCCACACACCAATTACCTTTTCAGTGAAATATTGCTTTCTTTACAGACTTCTATCACCACCACAGGACTCTTTCCAAGATGGACAGAAAAGCTTTGATCTTATTCATTTTGTTCGGTAGGTGAATCAAATTTACAACAATTTAAAAAAAAATCTATTAGAGCTGCACGATTCTGAATGAATTGAGAATCCCTTTTTTTGTTTTGTTTAAAAAATAGACATGTCATTTATTGGAAGTTTTGACAAAATTTTAATTGCTGCTTATTTAAAAAAAAAAATAATTGAACAATAGTGTCTTAAGTCGATGATAGATGAGGCATCTTTTTGCCCAATGTTGCTGGGAAGTGTTGATGGGCCCTTTCCCATTGAGAACGGGCAACAAATTTCTATCCTATACTTTAGATTGAAATTTGTTGCCTGTTCTCAATGGGAAAGTGTCCAAGCTTCAAACAATTTTCTCTCTCTTCATATTTTTTTCTCACTTTGGAGCCCCTAAAGGGACATGGTGAAGAAAAAACAATCCAAAATTATTTGGAAATGCTTTTGAGTTCTCTTGCAAACGTTTTGAGTTCCCCCGATAAATTTTGCATGTGCTCACAAAGAACACAAAGTTTGTGAGCAAAACTCTCTCTCTCTCTCTTTCTCTCTCTTGTTTAATTGGAGAGAGAAAAAAGGTTTAAAGAGAGTAAAAAAGCTTTAAAAGAGAGATAATTTTTGAACAGATAAAAAAGTGATTCAAAAATTAATTTTAGGATTAAAAATTTTAAAAAAATTAAAACATCTTAGGACTTCTAAGACTTCTAAGGTACTGCTTTTTTTCTCCACCTAGAATTAAATTTTTTTACGTTGCATATTCAGGGCTTCCATAGTTGTTATATCCAAACTAAAAACTTTTATCTCAGTACTCCTCTTATTGTAAATAATGTGTGGTTGAAAAGACTGCGGTTGTTTGTGAAGCTGTTCCAGACATACATAACGGCTCTCTTTGGATCAGCGGCAGAATGTTTGTTTGATTGTACTAGGCAAAGATTTACATAGTTGAATTGTAGTCATTTAGGAATAAGATTGTGTGGGGGTTTGAATTGAGATTGCAAACTTCTCATGATTAATCATGCAACTCTAACATCTATAAAAACCAAATAATTCTGTGATAAGCCTATAAGTAAAATATATAACCGTTTTAGCAACCACAGAAATGGCAGCAGCTCAATCGACAACGGGCTCAACACCTTCTACAGCATCTACAGCTTCTACACCTTCTACAGAATCAACAGCCTCTACACCTTCTACAGCTTCTACAGCATCTACAGCTTCTACAGCATCTACACCTTCCACAGCATCTACAGTTTCTACAGCATCTACAGCTTCTACACCTTCTACAGAATCAACAGCCTCTACACCTTCTACAGCTTCTACAGCATCTACAGCTTCTACAGCATCTACACCTTCTACAGCATCTACAGTTTCTACAGCATCTACACCTACAGTTTCTACAGCATCTACGCCTTCTACGGCATCCTCACCTTCTGCACCTTCTACAACATCTACACCTTCGACAATTTCTACAGCATCTACACCTTCTACAGCATCTACACCTACAGCATCTACTCCTTCAACAGCTTCTACAGGATCTACATCATCTGCACCTACAGCATCTACTCCTTCTACCGCTTCTACAGCATCTACATCATCTGCACCTACAGCATCTACTCCTTCTACAATTTCTACAGCATCTACATCATCTGCACCTACAGCATCTACTCCTTCAACAGCTTCTACAGCATCTACAGCTTCTACGGCATCCTCACCTTCTGCACCTTCTACAACATCTACACCTTCGACAATTTCTACAGCATCTACACCTCCTACAGCTTCTACAGCATCTACATCATCTGCACCTACAGCATCTACTCCTTCAACAGCTTCTACAGCATCTACAGCTTCTACAGCATCTACAGCTTCTGCACCTACAGTTTCTACAGCATCTACAGAAACTACACATTCTACATCTTCTACAGCATCTACACCTTCTACAACTTCTACACTATCTACACCTACTACAGCATCTACACCTTCGACAGTTTCTACAGCATCTACAGCCTCAACAGCTTCAGTTTCTACAGCATCTACACCTTCGACAGTTTCTACAGCATCTACTCCTGGAGTTTCTACAGCTTCTACAGCCTCAACAGCTACAGTTTCTACAGCATCTACACCTTCTACAGCTTCCACAGTTTCTATAGCATCTACTCCTGGAGTTTCTACAGCTTCTACAGCCACAACAGCTACAGTTTCTACTGCTTCTACAGTTTCTACAGCATCTACTCATGGAGTTTCTACAGCTTCTACAGCCTCAACAGCTACAGTTTCTACAGCATCTACACCTTTGACAGTTTCCACAGCATCTACAGCATCTATACCTTCAACAGTTTCTACAGCATCTACACTTGGAGTATCTACAGCATCTACACCTTCTACACCTTCTACAGCATCTACACCTTCTACAGCTTCTACAGCATCTACAGTTTCTACAGCATCTACACCTACAGTTTCTACAGCATCTACACCTTCAACAGTTTCTACAGCATCTACACCTTCAACAGTTTCTACAGCATCTACACCTTCTACAGCATCTACACTTTCTACAGCTTCTACAGCATCTACACCTTCTACAGTTTCTACAGCATCTACTCCTGGAGTTTCTACAGCTTCTACAGCCTCAACAGCTACAGTTTCTACAGCATCTACACCTTCTACAGTTTCTACAGCTTCCACAGTTTCTACAGCATCTACTCCTGGAGTTTCTACAGCTTCTACAGCCACAACAGCTACAGTTTCAACAGCTTCTACAGTTTCTACAGTATCTACTCCTGGAGTTTCTACAGCTTCTACAGCCTCAACAGCTACAGTTTCTACAGCATCTACACCTTTGACAGTTTCCACAGCATCTACAGCTTCTACAGCTTTAACAGTTTCTACAGCTTCTACAGCATCTACAGCTACCACAACAACTACTACAAACATACCTGAAATGAAAATTGATCTGGAGTTTCGCTCTTCTGACACATTTGTAGATGCACTCAGCGATCAAACCTCAGTGGAGTTCAAGAGTAGGTCTAAGTCTGTCAAGGATCAGGTGAGTTCAAATCTTTTTACTTTATTAGAACACACTAATGACACTTTTCTTGATTTTTAAACCCATAGTTAACAGAAGAGACAATTATGTAACCGTCACTCATATATTGCCATACTCTATTGTAAATGATGTCTTGTAATTTTTTCTATTCCAGCTTGAAAAAGTTTACAAATCCAATTTTGCAAACTTCCTCAGATTGGACGTCAAAAGCTTCAGGTAAATACAGCATCTTGGAATCCTGCTTATTTCATGTGTACCATGAGTACTGTGTGTGTGTGTGTGTGTGTGTGAGAGAGAGAGAGAGAGAGAGAGAGAGAGATACCTTAACAATCATTTCAACATTTATATATTCCAGCCGAGGGTCTGTTGTCACAAAAACAGCAATGTTCTTCAACCAAAATCAATCTGTCCCATCCACTCAAGAGATTTCAAAGACCCTCACGACAGCAATAGAAACAGGAGCTGTCAAAGACCTGAATATAATTCCTGATTCAGTTTCAGTCAATGGTTCAGGTAAGCTCAATTACTCCACAGATTTATAGTCTTCAATAACTTTACTTATTATTATCATGGAAATGTGAAACAAAATCTATTTTATTGTTCTATCCTTTTAGTATTTATCTACAATTGTTCTAGTGTTATGTATAATTGCAAAAAAAAAAAAATCTTGTGGTCTTATAATTCATCTATATGGAGATCCAACTAATTTGAATATCATTTTTTACAGCTTCGACTACAACTATCGCTCCTACAGCAACTACAGCTTCAGGTGGATTAAAGATTGAATTCAGTCTGCTTCAAGCAACATGCCTCATTATTATGTCTAAAATATTAAGGCTTTTCCTATAGATCCTTTAACCGTACATTAACCAAACAGCTAGACACGCTGTAACAAACAAAGAACAAATTAATTTTTTATTACATGGAATTTTATTACATTTATTTCCTTTGTAGTACACTCTCAAATAATGGTATGGGTCAATATATAGATAGGCTTGATAATGCATTTGTTGTTCATTACATTGCATTTAATGATTGCTTGAATTTCATGTATTTTGATGCTGTCTACTGAGAGGGATAAGTGGGTCTTTTTACTCATGTAAATCAAATATTTTCATATTTAAATGTTGTAAAAGATGTTTCTTTAGCTCTTTGAAGGACTAGTTATACTTCTTTGATACATTAAAACGTTGCAATATGTCATATTTTATTCAAATCAAATAAACATATTTATTAAGTTTATATGGTCCAAAATTTTTTGCTTTCATGAAAAGATGGCTTCTTACTGTACACTGTTCAATGATCAAATACAAATAGGCTTAATTTACTCTATTTAGGTGAACATTTCTTTACTGTAAGTAGGCATGCATAAGCAATCAGTCTGGAGAGCTGGTATTTTTGGATATTGTTAAGACATTAAGACATGGCATTAACAATTGTCTTGGACGGCACAGGTGTGTCACTTTCAAGCAAACACATGCTCAAAAAATGTGGTAGCTAATCAGACCACAGAAGGACAAACAGGTTGTATGGGTGTAAGGATGAGGCACAGATAAATAAACACCCAAGTTCAGCTACACCCAAATGTTAAAGTCACCAGTGAATAATCTTAATAGTATTACCCTAAAAACCACTCCTGTAAATCTAAGGGTAGTTAGATTTTATGTGACTGACAGCTAACAGCCTTACAGTTAAGATCTCAGAGGGTCCGTGTCCATGTTAAAGGGATAGTTCAAAATTATGTCATTATTTACTCACATCGTCATGTGTGATTTGAGTTGAATTGTCATCTTTAATGCTTGATTTTTTTTTTCACAAAGGTTTCATCTCAAAGTGTCAGCTGTACAAATTTTCTGATAAGTGACAGCAAACGCTAAAAGTACAATGAATAAGACTGATGTGAGTTTCAGTTAGGAAATTAAGGCAGGCATACACCCGGGAGGTCATGAGACACACCACACCTTAGTCAGTTCACCTGATAATCATGTCAAAGCAGCTGGTACACGGCATCATACTGCATCGCATCGTACTGCATTGCGTTAAACACGGAGACTGTAGCTGTCCATTTTACTTCTAAACAGGAAAGAAAATATAAAGACTAGTGTGTAAATTATCTGGTGAAAATCAGAGAACACCACAGCCATTCCAACAAGAGTGTATGTGGCCACTGTAAAAAAAAAAAAATACTGTAAGAAAAAGGCCAAATTTTGACAGTAACATACTGTTTTCCACTATATATTGAAAACAATGCATTCTGGGTAATATTTGTCATTTTCAATTTTCAAAATTTCAAAGTATATACTGTGAATTAACAGCAGTCAAAGTCGAAACTCTGAGGCAAATCACACCTTCTACTCTCATTCTCTATTCCCTACATTAATTCACTTATATGGTCCACTTGAGCGAGTGAATGCCATGATCAACACATAACCAACGTCACCTGACCACATCTTTTTCTTGGCTTTTTTCCCATAACAAATGTTTCTTCAAGAACACATGGTTGCAGGAGCAAAAAAAAACTAATGGCAAAAAGTCAAGAGTCAAGAGTCCAACTAAAGCAAACACAGATCTCTGTCTCAAGTTTTATTGTTTTGTTTGATCTCTAACATAAAACGAAACACTTAAACAACATCTAAACCTCTGTTAATTCTCAATAAAAACTTCTGTAGATGTATGACAGAAATAAAGGCAATCTGGTAAGTAATAAGTGAAGCTGTTTGTGAAGTTGTTTAATCAGATCTTGAGAGATTTAATGTCTTTTATTGTCAGTTGATTTCATTTAAGGCTGTGGCTGAAATCAGTTGGAGTTCTGATGTTTCTGCTATCTCTTTTTCTGTTCTTGTTGTTTCTCTTTCCTTCAGTGATTCTGCTTGTTAACAGCAGGTGTTCATCACTAATGCTCAATCATTACTTATTTAATCACTGAATTATCTCATTAAATTCAACACTGCAACAGTGTTACTCTATAGTGTGCACACATATATGTGTTCATTTAAAACTGTGAATTTTGCTGTGGGGTTAAAAGGGTTAAAAGATACAGAAATAGACTGTAAATTCAATTACAGCAACTGTAGAATTACAGTACTTTACCGGCAAACCTGCTGCCAGTAGATTAGTGTAAAATCAAGGAAATATTTCCTTGACCATTGTCTTGAAACTCTTAAATTGACACTTTTATAAACGTTTTACATAAATTAAAGAGAAAAGTTAGGAACAATACATTTGGGACAGGCTACAAAACGTTCCCAGTTGATTCTAAATTTTTAAGGATGTTCCAAGATTGCTGTTCAAAGAAAAACAATGTATAAATAACATTTTTGTGCTAATCTTATGAGAACATTACCGAAGAATAGATAATATTGAACAAATGTTCTATTAATGTCACTGTTTGTTCTTAACTTTCAGAGAACCTTAACAGAATGTTAGCAAAAGTTATGAGAATGTTCCCTGTTAGCTGGGTTGATAGGGCCTCATAAGGTACTTGGCTTGCTCATTATTCCTCTCACACAATGTGAGCCACTACCTATACGAGCGTTGACGATTTCTCACGAGAGATTGCCTGCAAGCTCATACGACAGCAAAAATTGTAACATGCTTTACCAAGCCCGTGAGGACAAATGTAATTACTGTCCAAAACCCAGTGAATGTGTAGGAGTTACTGTCTACATACCACATAAAACAATAAATACAGTGCCCCATAGGACATTGTTAGCAAATGCAACCATGTAATAATAAAGAACATTATAGCTTGTTGCAAAATACTAGACTCTAAATACAAGTGGCTAAAAAGCCACATGCTATTTCTGTAGTATGTAAATCTTCAGCAAACACAACATAAATTATAAGCAAAAATAACAAATAATTTTGATTGACTTTATACCACATGTAGCATGTTACCTGAAAAAAAAAACATTTTTTACAGTGTATTTAACAAAATATTTTTTAATTAATGTGCACTGAATTTATCATATGCTTCACCGCCTGAATTAAAATCCATACTATTACAGCTGCCCAAGAGCATTAAAAATATAGCTCCTCCTTCCTAAAGCAATCTAACTAAACTACTCAAGTTACTGTTCAACTTCAACCCTCACCATAACTGCTAAGGTGTCAGGGTTTTCAGATCAACATTTTTCTACACATTCATCAGCTTTCAATCTAAATACATGTAAAGGCGAACTCTAAAATATTCTTCGAAACAGTAATTGAATAAGGTCTTACCAACACTGACAGCGAATAACTCCAATAAATCCAACAGTTTTAGGAGACCTGTCCACCATCATGCCAAATTCTCTTAGTGACAATGTATAACAGACCGTAGCAAACAAATATCACACCCAAATTTCTTCAAAACAAGCCCAATATCTCACAAAAGAGAAATATTCAGAAGCCAGCCTTTCATATTGTTCATCCTTTGTACTTCGTTTTGGGTGTTACTCAATAAGTCAAAGCAACTCCCCGGATCATCTCCTTTGCTGCGTTTTACATTTTTAAGCAGTATTCACTATTAGGGTTAGGGTTAATATTTAACAGCTATATTCAACATGGCAGATAAAAGATACCAGTAGTATTCCTTTTGGTACAATTTGTCTTGAAGTTCTAGTGTATAAACTATTTTGATTCTTAATTCTGAATGGTTAAAAATATAATCTATTTTCTGGTCAGGCAGTAAAGTTAGCCAAATTCTTCTATTTTCTAACTAGATACAGTTACTTTTAAAATGCATTTCACTATAGATTACAAAATACATGCTTTAAAAAGTAATTTGTAACGTATTTCGTTACATTACTCAAGTTTAGTAACTTAATCTAAATATTTTAGAATACTTTGGAATACTAATAAGTGTGGAACAAACACAAAAAAAGGTAAATGCAAGTTTTTATCTCACAATTGCGTGATATAAAGTTGCAATTGCGAGTTATAAAGTTAGAAATATGAGATACAAACTCGCAATATTGAGAAAAGTCAAAAATATGAGATATAAACTGATAATATTGAGAAAAGTCAGAATTATGAGATATAAACTGATAATATTGAGAAAAGTCAGAATTATGAGATAAAAACTCCCAATATTGAGAAAAGTCAGAATTATGAGATATAAACTGATAATATTGAGAAAAGTCAGAATTATGAGATAAAAACTCCCAATATTGAGAAAAGTCAGAATTATGAGATATAAACTCACAATATTGAGAAAAGTCAGAATTAGGAGATATAAACTCACATACTAAATTCACAATTGCAAGAAAAAAAGTCAGTATTGCAAGTTTATATCTCCCAATTCTGACTTTATAACTTGCAATTGTGAGTTTAAATCTCGCAATTCTGAGAAAAAGAAGTCCGAATTGTGAAATGCAAACTCACAATTGTGAGGGGAAAAAACAAATTGTGAGAAAAAGTTGCAGTGACGAGTGAATTATAAAATGACTCACAAAACATGAAAACAGTCATGGATCATCAGGTCATGACAGGACAGTTCAGTTGACAGTTGGGCAATTTTTTAATAAATTTTTGTCTTGTTCAGGACAGTACTAAATAAAAATAACAACATTTTTGTGATCCCTCTTAAAAGTATTAAAATGTTGATGAAATTTAACTCCGCTTTTTCAGACGGTCAAAGTCAGGGAATCACCAATTGCTGTTTAAATGACATTAAAACTCAAAGTAATCACTTTGGTAATCTAAAACACTTTTCAGATTTAACTGTAATCTGATTACCACCCATTTAAAATGTAGCTGTAATGAAATACAGTTACTCAGATTGAATTGTATTTGAACATGTATTTCGTTATTCCCCAATCCTGACAACCAAAGGCAAGACATTTTGTATCTTATATAGAGTTGAGGCCTGGAAGATTATAACAGATATATTAAAACTGCAAGCAGTAACGAAAGGGCCCTCACACCCATGCCACCACCACCCAGGTGCTTTAGGGAAAAGAGAGCACAGTCGACAATATGCATTTAAGTATATAAATGCATATATTTTGGCATGTAGATGTCTTCAGGCCAGGGCACTTATCAAACATTTTTTTAGTTTAGATGAAGCTAACCAGGAATTCTGGAGAACTTGTTTTTTGTTGTTGTTTGTGTTTTGTTTTCTTTTTGGTGCTACCTTTTTGTTGTTGGCAGCAGTATCACTATTTGGAACATGATTTCCCCATTCTTACTGGCATAATTACTTTGTTGTTTACGTTCATGGTGCAGAAAACAAGGTACAATTCACCCAAACCACCTGACCAAACCCGTACAAAATTTAAATCTTTGGTCCCACTGTTCCTTGTTGGTTTGCTCAGACAAAAAAATCAGCATCAGATCACTGCAAAGTACAGACTTGTGTTCAAGTGGAGACCAGTTTTGCCAGGTTACCTTGGCACAGTGTAAAAAAAAAAAAAAAAAAAAAAATTTCATGATTTATCAAATTTAATTCTTTTGTCAAATCAACTTAAATAGTTAATGTGGTTCAGATAACATAATATTTTTAGTTTCTGTTGATTAAATCGATCACCTTCATTGTATTAACTCAAATTTTTAATTTCAATGAACTCAAAATTTTAAAGCAACCATGTAACTTACATTTTTCTTTTTAAGTTAAACCAACAATTCTTTTTTACAGTGTAGTAGTGGGGTGTCACCACCCAATGCATAATAAATAACACATAACATCACAAACAAATGCCATAATCAAATATTTACTTACATTATTTTCATTTTAATTGATTTATTTTTATTTTTATGTGTGTTTGTGTATATTTAATTTGATTACATATACATTGGCCCACTTTTTAGTATATGAAATATGCGTTTAAGTGTACTATAAGTAGTAAAATAGTTTGTACTTCAACTGTAAGCGTGAAGTTATAAATATTCTAGTAGTTTACTACTGTGTTTTAATACAGTATAATGGGCCACATCATAACACTAAACAATTTAATCAGAATTCTTTTGATACACGTTTGTCATAAAAAGTGTGTTGAAGATACATACAGGTGTGCAAGGTTAATTAACACAATCATTCCTTTAATTATTGGTGTTTACTATGTAAGCTTTGCTTCAGGTTCAGAACCCATTGCTCCACTTTCCTGTCAAATCTACAATCTCCTAGCAAATCAAATGATGCTGTTTTTGTTTTGGTGCAGCATGTTTCCATTGCAAATTGATGCATTAATTTACGCAGTGCAGACATGACGCATTATGCTTTACGTATGATATGGGAATTACCAGTTCGTCAACTTGTGGAGCTGTGCTCCTGTCATGGCAACAAATGTGACAACAGCATTTTGTTGTTGTCATGCTGATGGTACCAAACTTTGATGGTACTTGGTTACCAATGGTCAGCAGGCATTTTGTCCCATGTAATTGCATTGAATTAAATGAATCCAAATCTAACGGCTGGAATAGACAATGCGACATATACTTGCATATGTAAATGGTGACAGATGAAAATTGAGCATCATAGACTAAACAAGAAGTTTATTCAAGTGTGCTACTAGTATACTTCTTTTAAACTAAAAAATAAGTATACTTTAAGTTCACTTTATATGTACTTCAAAGAAATATAATTAAAATTACCCTCAAGTATACTTGACTTATACTGACAGAAAAGTGTAAGTATATTTGGCCTATACTTGTACTCAATCTTTTGATCCAGGCTACTTAAAAGTATTCTAAGTATACTTGGCTTGTAGTTGAAAATATTGATTTATAAAGAAAACTGAATTTTTGTGTATTCCACATGTAGGAATTTACTTCAAAACTTTACTTTTTAAATGTGTCTATTTTCTAGACTACTTGAACCTTGTTTAATGCTGTATAGACAAAGACTAAGCGTGTATATATCAGCCAAAACTGCAAAGGCTGAGTGTTAATTACAGTCAGTGGTTTGCTGAGAATAACTGGGTGGAGGCTGGCGGTCAATTTTTAGGCTGTCAAGATGAATTTACTGAGTAGTTTCATAACTTGAGGAAAAGAGATAGAGATCTTGTTAATCTGGTAACTTTGGCCAGAAGTTGATGTTCAGATGGCAGGCAAGGGTGTGAACATGATTAGAGATATGCTTCTTCCTGCTTCCTGAAATAGATCAAGAGAAGCAGGAATTCTGGAGAGCCCCAAAGAGCTGGTCTTTGTTGTTAGCATGATTTCCGCAGTCTCACTGCCATAACTGATTAGTTCTTTGCCTTCATGATGTGGTAACAAGGGTGTAAACGTGTTTAAAAGTGTCTAGAATGTGTTTAAAGACACTTTTATAATAATAAAATGTGATACAGGACTGGAATTGCCATTGCCTTTTTTTTTTTTTTTTTTTTTTGACAAATTTTCATGCTTTTAGTTTTAATTAATTCATTCTTCTTTCAATAATGTTTTACTTTGATTAATTTGTATGAATTAAACAGCAAGTAAACATACTTTAATCACTTAAAAACTTAAATAACCAGTATTATGCAATAATTTAAGAAATGTGTCCTTTTATAGAACCTTTTTGGCATAAATAGAGTCAAGAACCCTAGGGTTCTATATAGAACCTCAATGAACTTTTTTCTAAAAATGTTCTGAAATGTATTCTGTTCTGTGTGCTGCTTTTTCCCTTTTCTCTGTGTCTCTCTGCTGCTCTACCAGGTGCTGGACATAGACATATACGCTAGACGTCGCCTGAGGGTTCTCAGCATGCGTCAAAAGCGCCGCCATCTTGGAACAGGGGTCTTGTCATAGGAAGTAGCTCGGTAACGCTGCTTTCTCCGCCTGTGCTTTGAATTCATGGACGATGCCGGACTTTTGTGCTGCGTGTGGATGTTCAAACAAAAGAAATCTAAAAACCAGACAGCAAAGGGATTACATTTCACAAGCGAGAATGTGTTTTATGACATTGAATGTTAGGAAATTATATTTCTGGTTACGTTGGTTTGTTTCAGTCCGACCGCAGCTAATCCATGCTAGTTACCCATTAGTTTTTGACAGTTAGGAAAACCGACAATGATAAGATCATAAGATGTTGGAAATGTGGACAGTTGATTTGGTCTCTATGTGGTCTCTCCAAATCAGCTGTACACATTTCCAACATCTTACGATCATATTGCATTGATATAAATACATTCTGTTCATTGTCGGTTTTCCTAACTGTCAAAAACTAATGGGTAACTAGCATGGATTAGCTGCGGTCGTTAACCAAGGACTGAAACAAACCAACATAGAAATATAATTTCATAACATTCAATATCATCAAACACACCCTTACAAAAAAGAACTGCAGTATATTGAAGTTTAACTGCAGTTTAATTCAAATTTGCAGTATAATGAAGTATAGTCACAGTACAACTGCAGTAAAACTGTAGTAGAAGTACAGCTGCAGTAAAATGAAGTACAACTGAAAGTTGCATGAAGTATAAAAGCAGTATAACTGCAGTTGTATTGCACACTCAAAAAAAAAGATTTTTCGATGCTGTTCACTTTATTTAAACAACTTATTTTGATTCAACACCATTATATTGGTTTTAGGTTCAAACGTGATTGCTTCATGTTAAATTGACTTGAAATTATTACTTTTTGACTTAACGTAATGTTTTCATTTTAAAATAACATGTTTCACTCAAGTAAACTCAACCAGGACTCAATCAAACAGGACTTTCACTTCCCATCATGCTTTGCAAAGCGGCTGAACTGGGAGAGTAAATGTTGAAATAAAGTGTTATTTTAAACCGTTTCTAGCAAGATGAGAAAATTGAGAGATGTTTTTAATGTTTACTGTTCTATTATGTTGATATTTAAAAGTTTCTGTTATGTTAATAGTTTTGGGGTTACCATTGTGGTGAAGTGTTGAGCTTGTGCTTAGGTTGAGGGAATGCCAGCTGCAATTCTAATCACACTTATAATTGAATGATCTCTGTGGTAGTGTTCTGGATGAAACCAGTATGACCTCTGGACTGTAAACAAAGAGCATCAAAAAAGTTATACAAAACCAAACAAGTAGCATTAATTATAGGGTTAATTAAAAATATCATACTGCATTAAAACTGCAGTACCATGTAGTTTCACTGCAGTTTAATGAAGCACAACCATAGATTTGCAGCATAATGAAGTATAGTCACAGTACAACTGCAGTAAAACTGTAGTATAAGTACAGCTGCAGCAAAATGAAGTACAACTGAAAGTTGCATGAAGTATAAAAACAGTATAACTGCAGTTGTATTGCAGTTTTATTTTACTAGTACTTTAGATGTATTGCAGTATAGTTGTACTCCAGTAAAACTACAGACATTTTAGGTTATACTGCAATACTGCAGTTTTTTCGTGTCCAAAAAACTGCATTTTTCTATATGTAACAAAAACTGTAGTATTACTTCTAAAAAACTGCAGTAATTTTTTGTAAGGGCATTCTCACTTGTGAAATGTAATCCCTTGCTGTCTGGCTTTAAGATTTCTTTTGTTTGAACACCCATACGCAGCACAAAAGTCCGGCATCGTCCATGAATTCAAAGCACAGGCGGAGAAAGCAGTGTTATCGAGCCACTTCCTGTGACAAGACCCCTGTTCCAAGATGGCGGCGCTTTTGACGCATGCTGAGAACCCCCAGGCGACGTCTAGTGTATATGTCTATGCATATTTAATTTAAGTGAATTTAAATTAACATGTATAGTCACACCACTGTAGCAATTTTGCATGCAGTAGGCTAAGGTAAGTAGCGATAGTTCATTCGAAGTTTACTCAAGTGGAATAACGACCAATAAACTTAGGCCTACTAGCACTATGCATTATATTTTTTAAAAAGTAGATTTTCTTAATATCCAAAACTTAAATTTTCTCTGGATTCAAAGATAAATACATGTCTGACCGTTGGAAGGAACCAAAAAAAAACAAAACAAGAAAATCGCATTCATGACGATTTATGGTGATTTTATTTCTGTTAGACCTTTGCCTACATTGACGCTGATGCATTAAAGAGGAGGAGTCCCCTGTTCCAAGATGGCGGCGCTATTGACGCATTCGTTCCAATGAACGGCCGTAGCTAGGCGACGTCTAGTGTATATGTCTATGATTCGTTCCGAAGAACTGCCGTAGCCAAGGCAACGTCTAGTGTATATGTCTATGGTACCGGAGAGAGGGAGTGATGATTGGTTTCACCTGATGCTCATTGTGCCTCCACACTCAAAAAAACCTACCAGAGTACTTCAAACTGAAGCCTGTCTTCCAGAGTGTTGTGTCCCTCACCTGCTCTGTTTGTTGCTCTGTGGAGTTGTGGAGCTAATTGTGTGAAACAGGGTACCTTTCCTACCAAGCTAATAGGCTTATTGTAGCCTAGTGAGTTTTGGCCTAATCTAATCATTGTTCATTAACCTGTTTTAGGGAGTTAGTGTGCATTTCTGTTGCATTAACACTCTGTAGTGTTAATATTCTCTCTGAATTTAAATCATTACTGAAAACTTACCTATTCTCTGAATGCTATGGATCTGACTTATTTCAATGATTAACTAATACTTCTGAATGCCATGTTATGTCTCGTAAAATCTGTATTGTCTTTTGTTGTACCTGACTCTACTTTGCTGTATGTTGCCCTGTCCACATAACTTTCCTTACTGTTTGTCTGTCTGTCTACAGCTTGTATGCTACTAGTGTTGTCTCGTCCTTGTTATATCTACACTGTAAAGCGTCCTTGAGCTCTGGAAAGGCGCTATATAAATAAAACTTATTATTATAGTTATTATTATTTGTTTTCTTTTGGTAATCTAATTAGTTTTACTCCTTAACTAGTCAGAGGGTACATTTGTTTATTTTGGCAATACCCCCTCCTGAAGTCTGTTTTTGCTTCCTTTTGATTTATTTGATGTACTTAGTCTTAAATATCTTTTGTTAATAAAACTTTTTTTTTGAGCTTCAACTTGTGTCTGTCGTACAGGGCAGGGGACGGGCACACTCACCCCAACATTCCATTTATTTTATTTTCACTGTCACTCTCTTTCCCTAGATAAACTTTAAGCCTGGGACGAAACATATTATATTCTGATATATCTTTTTTTTATTTTTTTATTTCAACGAAATTGTGGCTAAGTTTTCTTTTGATTGTAAAAAAAAGTTAAGGTTAAGGTTAAAAGGCCATAGGCATCAGGCCAGAGTGTTTGTCCTTGGATGGATGATATTCGAGCACTTCCAGGAACAAAACAAGATTATGTGATTTCATGTTTTACATCCTCTTTATCTGATCAGATTTTTAACATACTGAAAACTAACCCACTTTTTTATTACAACCTTGATATCCTGGTAAGCTGCATGTTTTTAAAAGCAGAGAGATGAAACAATGCATCACACACCCAAAGTCTTTGTTCTCATCACGTCACATGCCTGCGCACATTTTTCAAACTAGCATAGCAGCTGCATTCTCTGACTCTTAAGTAAATAACAATCAAGTAAATAATTGTTTTCTTTTGCATAACAATGCATTCTTGTTTTTCTCTGTCACATGGCTGCTGTTTGATTTGACGCAAGTACAACTACTAAGATATGAGTCAACAGGTTTTCAAACAGGAAGTTTGTACATGTGATCTTTGCTTTGCTATCATGTGGCTCATTCTCAAAATAAGATGACATGAAACAAAGTTTCATCTAAACTCCATATAAAAGCATCATTTTATAATGCAACAATTTATAAAATGAAAATTATTTGAAAATTTATATGAAATAGATTTTCTGTACTGTTCTGAACATTTTAATAGTTTGGAATGTGTCTGGTATTTACATGTATTTACTTATTTGTACATATTTAAAATCATTTTGTTTTCCAGGATAAAGCATTAAACAAAATAATAATAAATAACATAAATCATTTAAAAATGATCATCATTATTATTGTCAAAATAGGTGTTTTAGGTCAAACGTGCATATATATTGTCGTTTAAATGTATTATATATGTATTATACAATATTTATTTATATTTTTCATATCATTTTATTTAAACATATTATTGGTGTTAATGTTTATGTGAAAGACTTTCATTTTTAAAATATTTCTTCTGTTATATCTGGTCAACAGTAAGGATTTTGACATAATATTTAAACCATCTTAGGAAATCATTTGTCTGGTTTCATCCTTCTCCTTTATAACAATAATGTTGAATATGTACATTCTAAATGTTAATATATTCTTTACCGTCAGCTTTTATGGGTGAAAAATCAGATTAGTTTCCCAACCACATTCGTGAAGCCCCCCAACACTGCAAGTTTTTCACGTTTCCTTAGTCAAGCACACCTGATTCAGATCATTAGCTCATTAGTAGAAACCTGAAATCGGTGTGTCGGACAAAGGAGATATGCAAAATGTACTGTTAGGGGGGGACGTGGTTGAATCCCCTTGCTCTACAAGATAGGACATTCTTTTGTAGCTCAACTATTCAACAAACAAGCACATCTGGATTGTACCTGATACTTTCTGGGAATCTGAAGCATGTGTGACCTGTTTCCTTCATAAAGCAGAGTCATTCTGTCTTGACTGAAGCCCTCAAGGCTGTTTCATGCATTCTGATCTGAAAGAAACCAAACATCAATTTAGAGATGCACAATTATTTATCATGTGCTGTTTACCATCAGTGCATATTTGCGTAAAAGCAGGGAGTGGCTCTGAAAGAATTGCCTGGGAGAATGAAGGCTACTGTAGGTCACAACGCCATGAGACACAGACAGCCTGAAGAATCTGCCTTGAGGTACTGGGCAAAACCCTTTTAATTAAGAAGAGCTTTGAATGTAGTGTACATAAAACCACCTCTTAGTAATGGTAGAATCACTCACTCTGTTGGTAATTGTAGAAATATGATTTAAAACATGTTTAATGAGTTAATTTGAAAATAATAATAATAATAATAATAATAATAGCTTTTAGAAAACTATCCATTTTAGAAACTGAAAATGGATACATATACACATACACACATAAATATATATACATAGGCAAACACACACACACACACACACACACACACATATATATATACAGTACTGTGCAAAAGTTTTAGGCAGGTGTGAAAAAATGCTGTAAAGTAAGAATGCTTTCAAAAATAAACTTGGTAATAGATTATATTTATCAATTAACAAAATGCAAAGTGAGTGAACAGAAGAAAAATCTAAATCAAATCCATATTTGGTGTGACCACCCTTTACCTTCAAAACAGCATCAATTCTTCAAGGTACACTTGCACAAAGTCAGGGATTTTGTAGGCATATAGTTAGGTGTATGATTAAACAATTATACCAAACAGGTGCTAATGATCATCAATTCAATATGTAGGTTGAAACACAATCATTAACTGAAACAGAAACAGCTGTGTAGGAGGAATAAAACTGGGTGAGGAACAGCCAAACTCAGCTAACAAGGTGAGGTTGCTGAAGACAGTTTACTGTCAAAAGTCATACACCATGGCAAGACTGAGCACAGCAACAAGACACAAGGTAGTTATACTGCATCAGCAAGGTCTCTCCCAGGCAGAAATTTCAAGGCAGACAGGGGTTTCCAGATGTGCTGTCCAAGCTCTTTTGAAGAAGCACAAAGAAACAGGCAACGTTGAGGACCGTAGACGCAGTGGTCGGCCAAGGAAACTTACTGCAGCAGATGAAAGACACATCATGCTTACTTCCCTTCGCAATCGGAAGATGTCGAGCAGTGCCATTAGCTCACAATTGGCAGAAAACAGTGGGACCCTGGTACACCCATCTACTGTCCGGAGAAGTCTGGTCAGAAGTGGCCTTCATGGAAGACTTGCGGCCAAAAAGCCATACCTCCGACGTGGAAACAAGGCCAAGCGACTCAACTATGCACGAAAACACAGGAACTGGGGTGCAGAAAAATGGCAGCAGGTGCTCTGGACTGATGAGTCAAAATTTGAAATATTTGGCTGTAGCAGAAGGCAGTTTGTTCGCCGAAGGGCTGGAGAGCGGTACACGAATGAGTGTCTGCAGGCAACAGTGAAGCATGGTGGAGGTTCCTTGCAAGTTTGGGGCTGCATTTCTGCAAATGGAGTTGGGGATTTGGTCAGAATTAATGGTATCCTCAATGCTGAGAAGTACAGGCAGATACTTATCCATCATGCAATACCATCAGGGAGGCATCTGATTGGCCCCAAATTTATTCTGCAGCATGACAACGACCCCAAACATACAGCGAAAGTCATTAAGAACTATCTTCAGTGTAAAGAAGAACAAGGAGTCCTGGAAGTGATGGTATGGCCCCCACAGAGCCCTGATCTCAACATCATCGAGTCTGTCTGGGATTACATGAAGAGAGAGAAGCAACTGAGGCTGCCTAAATCCACAGAGGAACTGTGGTTAGTTCTCCAAGATGTTTGGGGCAACCTACCTGCCGAGTTCCTTCAAAATGAATGACCCATGCATGAGCTAATATATAAGCATATATATATATATATATATATATATATATATATATATATATATTATGTATGTATGTATGTTTTTTTCAGTTTACAATTAAAAGTCTGTTCTTGGGAAAACACTAAATATCTATGCAGACATTTGAAAAGTAATAAACATATGATGATTGTATGATTTAAAAAAATAGTTTCTAAGATGGTTTAATAATATTCATTTACAGGTTTAAACTGTTCAAAAAAATTAATGGCATGTGTCTATTATTACTGTATGTATGCAGCCAACTGCAACCTGACTATGTAATGATTGAGTCACAATTAGTCATCAGTTTGTAGGCGTGTCAGTATAAGAGTGACACCTTGTGGTTACATTTTGTTTAACACGCATACCAAGAACCCCCCTTTTGCTATGAATGTAGGGCTGTCAATAGAATCATCATAAGCCTTTTGAAAATATTTTTAACATGAACAAGAAGTCTGCTGCGGTTAACTTCACTGAAAGAAAACAAATCAGTGAAGGATTTACTTTGAAACAAAAAAAAGACATTTGGCAGTAGAAAGACTGAAATCTTATTTTCTTGTAAAATATAATTCAATAGTTTTTGTTTTATTTACACACTAAAAACTCCTGGGTCAAAAATAACCCATAATGGGTTATTTCAACCCAGAAAAATGGGTTTTTCTTTTTGAACCAAATTCTGGGTTAAATACCTGACCCAAATGTTGGGTTAAAATAACTCAACATTGTAGGTAATATAACCCAACTTCAGGGTCGAAAGAACAACCCCAATATCTGGGTTGAAATAACCTATCTTGGGTTACTATGCCAGTATGCCTTATTTCAGAAAATAAAACTTCAGGCATTTACACACTACATTTTTATTGCATTCAATTAAATTAAACTCTATATTAAAAAAACACACTTGGACCTATTTATTTTCCTATTTATTTTAGGTCACACTGTAATACCATTATAAAGAAAAAATAGAAAAATAAACAACTCTCAAACATTTTTGATAGTGTCCTCCTCTAAGAGAAGAAATGCCTCCTCATCTGTCTTCACCTGAAAGACAGAAAACGAGTATTGTTAATAAGTCGAGACAATTGTGAAGCACTCACTAGACACTCTGATTATCAAGCTAACAAATAATCACTTTTAAGAGAATGATGTTGTTGTTGTTTTTAAAACATGGCCCAATTTGCTAGTTAACTAATATGGTTACTAATGTGCTTCTTTTGCAGCATTACCCATTTAGTCTATACTGTCCATCTTTTCTTTCATTAACAAGTGTAATAATAATGACATTAATGCAAAGGTGAATATCTGGCCCATTATTATGCATAACAGCAAGGCAAAAGTATCTTTTAACTATAAGGGTTATATACATATGCATAGCCCACTGTCAAAGAAGTTGTGACTGTCCAAAAATCTTGCACTGACACATTTAAGCCCTATTAAAGAAAAATGTTTAGGCATAGAGAGATGATATGAGGGCAGTAAGAGTAAAAAGTTTAAGCTCACCTCTAAAATTCTCAATGAGCTCAAACAGCCACTCAAGTTAGCTTATCAGCGACAAAACTGTCCATTTAAAATGACCTGGAGAAAACAGAGCAATATAGAGGTTAGCAACAATTTGAAGACTTGACCTGCTTCTTTAACTCTCTCTAGTTCAGCGAGTAGAGCGCTGTATAATAATGATAAGCAGGTGCAGCTAGTAAACATAACTCAACTATTAAGTTTCCTCGTCGCTCTCGCCGCGGCTAAAGGGGGTTGAACACCGGACGAGAAGCGTATTTAAGATTCAAACACATTATTCTCTATGAGTGAACACACACCGGCGGCGTAACAAATATAACAATATTGCTGGCCATAAACTGAGAAAGTGAGAAAGATACCTCTAGTTGAGACCTTCTCGTTCGCTCATGTGCAATGAGTAGCAGAGTGGCGCAGCGGAAGCGTGCTGGGCCCATAACCCAGAGGTCGATGGATCGAAACCATCCTCTGCTAGATATTTTTGGCAATAAAGCTCTTTCTGATTCTGATGAAGTCGCCACTATCTGCACCGTACTTATCGTATTATCACCCGTATTATAACAATGAGATACGTACAGCTCAGTTTATGAAAAATAGAAAGTAAAGACCGTGAAAAGTGAATTCTGACATTCTGACACCAAATTTCATGAACTTGTATTTATTCATTATTTATTATTATTATTATTATTAATAATATATGTATTTATTATTATTATTATTATGAACTTATTTTTAATTATTCAAATTTGGCGGGGTGGTTAATAACACTTTCTTCTTTAGTCCGACAAACTCAAAACACATATTTATTAAGACTTTAAACTAGTTAGATGTTGTCGCGATCCCGCGGGCGGGTACATGCCAACCACAGAATTACCGCGGTAAACCATGGTCATTTTTTCAGCAAATGGTGCTAAACTTGCAACGGGGACATGGGCACAGAAAAGTTTACGTTACATTGACACTGAAAATACTTGCTTACCTTGAATACACGACAAAGTTGCACCGAAGAAGCCCATGGCAAAACGGATCGAGCGCGAAGTGACGGTTATTTCAAATTCCAGAACAACAGCGGGGGGCGGGGCGAGAACCCAGAAACCCAAACAACCCAGGAATTGGGTCAAAATATTAGCGCTATAACCCCAAAAATGGTTACTCTCTGAAAAAATATCCCATAATTTTAACCCAACACAAATAACCCAGAAAATGGGTTGAAGAAATAACCCAGGAGTTTTTAGAGTTGTAGCCTTTTTTTTAAGAGTCTGTACTCTGGCGGTATCAAATCTATTATATAGGCTGAATAATTTAAATTATCATTTTAATCTTTAAAATACAAAATCAGTTATGTTTATAGAATCACTTAATTTAGTTTAATCACATTGAATAAATCATCCATGACAGACCAATCATAGAATCAGAGTCATATATATCGGATGTAAATTATGCCTTAAATTGCAACATTAGATGGATGTGACAATATGGCAACAATAACATGGCGAATAATGAGACATTTTTGAGTAATGTTTTTGAATTTCCGCCTTACGTAAGCATTCTTGCAACATCAGCCCGATGATATTCTGTGGTACTGATCATGTTTTCTATCCATCTGAAGAGGAAACCAGGCATATCATAAAGAAAGGAGGCGTGCCAAACCCTTTTTGAGAGGAACCCCTTTTGGACATTGGGTGATTGGGACAGCACACATTATCATTGATTTTATCTAGCTTGTGTTAGCATTTTTATTGCACATATTAGTTCATAGTTCATTGAACTTTACATATTTCCCTTTTCTGTTCATCCAAGTTATTAAAGGGTTGAATGAACATCAGAAGGAATGTTGTTTCGAATACACACAATTTTTCAAGTTCAAGTTCACCAACATTAATCTACTAACTCCCCTGACTGCTTTGTCAGATCGCCTGTCAATCAAACTGCCAGAGGGGATTTAGAGATATAATGGATGGATGGTTGAATGGATGGAGGTGATCTAATTCAGATTGATATGTCTTTTCTTTCTCTACATCAGTCAGTTAGCCATCAGTCTATCTGTCTTTTATAATAATTCCATAAATGCGTTGGCATTGGAAAATAATACTTAAACTTCTGAAAATGATCAACATTTACTCTAAGAAAACATACTTTTAGCCAATTAACAAATGTTTATTTAATTTATTTAATATTATTAATGCACATTAATCAACTACATAACAGTACAGGTACACTTTAAGGCAAGCTAGCAAACAAACTTTGCTCTGACTTACTTTTCTTCGCTATTATCCATTCATTCCTATTCTTTTAGGCTGACACTTGCAGTTCAGAAATTACACACGGCACTAAAAAGGACAAGAGTGACTGAAATAGCTTTTTAATATTTAAAATGTAAACACATACATACATTGTAACACAGAAAATAATGGCCATGGTGGGACATCTGAAATTGCAGATTAATCTTCTGTTAAACACAAAACACCAAGTTCACAACTGATTGTGAACTTTGAATATCAAGACCAGTTTAACATTGACTGTTATAAAGTGCTTCAGTTTTGGACCAAAGACAATACTTTTTTTCCTATTTCTTCCACTAATGTGCAGCAGGGATTGTTGCTTAATTTCTGAGCGTGTTTGACTAAAGAGCACCTCATGGATTTGGAAATTAAACTCGACCATTAGCACCTCATTGCTTTTGGTCACTTCACGCTGTAGGCGAACAACAACGGTGCCATGGAGAGCATTGGTCGAGATGGTAAAAGTGGTATACAACAGTAAAACTAAACCATTAACACAGAATAAAGAGGCACATCCTGACTTATTAACTCCTGTACCAACGGCCTACGAATCTCATTTCTATGAAAAGATGTAGCTCTTGTTTTTTTAAGGCCCTATTGTACAATGAAACTCTTGTTTCAAATCACACGGTGTAGACAACAACAAAAATGTAACATTTAGTAGCCTGTTGAGGGCCACTGGCATAATATCCAACACCGACAACTTGTTGCTTTATAATACGTTCATTTGGAAATATTTGAAACCACTTCACCTGTTTTGGCACAGACATGATTTGCTTCTGTACAGTTTCACAAAATGAACTTATGGATCTCCATCAAAACTCTCCTCGAGATTAGCGACCATCCGTTGATATCCACACAGAAACACTTAAGCTAGAACATGCTTGAGCTTACAATGGTGTCCTAAACACGGCATCCATGTAAAGCATGCAATAAACTTCCGAAGTCGTCCTCCGTCTTTACAGTAGACGCAAAATCCATGGTAGCTCAGATGACGGCGTGTGCTCGACGCTTCTGGAGTCCGTCAGCGGACCACGCTTTCAAATACTTGACAACAAAAGTGAACAACATTGCACATCGTTGCATCAAAATATCATTTGACTATATTTTTAAAATGCATATCTAAAAAATAAAGTACAAAGACCAAGAAGAGTTGCTGAAATGCAAAGTTCGAATCCTGTACTTCAATGAGGAGATGAATTCGGCCCTGAATTGGACATCTCGTTGGCAGTGTCTGATTGATGTTTTCCGGAGAAACTCCGCAGACATCTTGTCAATCAAACATTCACCGCTAGTAGAGCGAACAGCTTCAAGTTTCCCTGCGTTCAGCGTGATGGAGCAACGAGCACCAGGCTCGGCCTCACTGTCATCAGCGTTTTACTCTTAATTTCTTTCTCTTTTTTTTTTTTTTGCATTGATTTGCATTGGATTGTTTCAGTAGTGTGTTTCAGGTCCAGTGCCTGCTTGTGAGCACACACACAGCTGAAATAACAACAAAAAACTAAAAAGTAGTACAAAAACAAATGACACACTAGTCCCAAAAAGGTGGATTTTTGTATCCGTTGATCACACCACTGACTCTTTGGCCTTCTGGTCTATGAGGAAGGCGTTTAGTTGAGAAATGTCCACAACGGCATCGTTTTTCTGAATGGAAATGTCTTTTAAGTGGTCCTCATCAGTTTGGTCCTTGGCAAAATTGACAAATACCTGAAATGAAAACACAGAAATATATAATAAGTCACAACGGAGTTTTTTTTTTTTTTTTAAAATTTTGAGGAATTTCATTCTTTTGCAAACTTCTGTTTTTGTTCTCTGATTTATACTACTGTTTAAAAGTTTGGGGTCAGTATGATTTTTTTTAAAAATGTTTAGAAAGAAATCTTGTGCGTTTAAAATTAAATATGATAAAAAACAGTAATATTCTGTATTATTGTTATATCAATGTGAATATATTTTAAAAAGTCATTTATTCCTGTGATCAAAGCTGAATTTTCAGCACCATTACTCCAGTCTTCAGTGTCACATGATCCTTCAGAAATCATTGGCTGCTCAAGAAACATGTTGGAAACAGCTTCATGTTTTTGTGGAAACTGTGATACTTCTGTAACATTATAAATGTCTTTATTGTCACCTCTGATAAATGTAATGCATCCTTGCCGAATAAAAGTATTAGGGTGTTTTCACAGTTTAGTTCAAAACGGGGCACGGTTCGCATGAAAAATTGGTAATGTGAAAGCTGTCATGCGGACCCCAGAGCACTAACCTGAGACTACCTGTAGGAGGTGCTCTGAGTTCGGATGCACAGGAGTGTGAATGTGAGGAACTGAAATGACATGCGTTTTAGCCGATGACGACTTTAACAAAACACATGTAGTGGATGACAATGGTCATGATTTAACTGGGATACGAGCGTGAGCAAGCGTGCAGAGTAATTGCGCATGAGTGCAATCTGAGTGGCAAATGAATGGCTCTCGATCTGCTCCTCCTTAATAGAGTTTGTTTGTAAGCAGCAGAAAGCTGACTTCTTTACATTTTACATTTTTCATCATTTAGCAGACGCTTCTATCCAAAGCGACTTACAAGGGGAGCAATTAGGCGTTAGGTGCCTTGCTCAAGGGCACTTTAGTCATGGTATTGAAGGTGGAGAGAGTGCTGTTTATTCACAATCCCCACTTTCAATTCCTGCCGGTGTGGGAATCGAACCGGCAACCTTCAGATTACAAGCCCGACTCCCTCACCACTAGGCCACGACTACCCTTATACACAAGTGTCACTCTGCTGCGTGTAATAGCACCAAATTAATAAAAATATAGCAATATATTGCCCCACGTCCTGTTTTCTCTCACGTTTGTGATGACGTAAGGCGAATACAAATACACAGAGGTTCGATAGAATCAAGTGAGAGAACAAACGCCTGGAACAAACGCACTTGGATTCAGATCATGGCACACAAGTCCAGTGTGAAAGCCCCATGTTAATAGATTTGAAGTATACTTAATATGAAATAAATAGATTATTTTTACTAGGACTAGTCAACAAATAATTGTGCAATTCGTGTATTGCAAAAGTGCTGGGTTTATTTATCTATATATCATCGAACAAACAATCTTGAAGCGTTCTTACTTGGTCTAAAGTGGTTTGTGTGACGGAGTAGTCCTCGATGTGGAGCTGCTCTTTGTTCTTGGAGAGGATGTTGAAGATGCGGGCGAGGGAGGTCAGCGACGAGGGCAGCTGGTACTGCAGCATGTTCCTGTGCTTCTCCTTCAGGGTGCTGCCCGGCAGCTCCCGCTCGATGAACTCCATCACCGGCTCCAGCTGCGGATCGGCTCCAGCCACCCGCAGGATGATGGTGTACCCGTCACCAAACCTGGAGCGGGAGCAAAGGGATCAGTGAACTCATTCAAAAGAATCGATTCTCTAGAATGAATCGAAATTCTGTTGTTGTGTAACTTCCAACCTGTTCTTTAAGTGCTGCACACTGCCCAGGCATCGGAACCTGCCGTTCACCATGATGGCCATACGAGTGCAGAGAGCTTCACACTCCTCCATACTGCAGAAGAAACAGCAAAAGTCATGTAAATAAATCAAGGATAAACAACATATATAGAGTTAAGCACAATAAGACATGAAAAAGGAACTGATCCACACATCCGAAGTGCGCCCACAGAAAGGAGACAGATGTGCGATGCTACAAGAAAGGAACTGCTTCGACGCTTTACACATCTTTTGTTTTGAATCAGTGGTTCGTTTAAAACTACCAAAGTCAAGTGAACACAAAAAGTATTCTCGTCGCTTTATAATATTAAGTTTGAACCACTGTGCTCACATGGATTGTTTTAAATATGTTTGAGTATCTTTCTGTTCATCTGAAAGTGTTCATTATCTTGCTCTCAATAGAGACTCACTGAACCATCGAATTTCATCACAAATATCTTCATTTGTGTTGTGAAGATGAACGAAGGTGTTACGGGTGTAGAACGACATGAGGGAGAGGAATCAATGACAAAATTTTCATGTTTGGGTGAAATAACCCTTTAAGTGAACGTAAACAGTTGGGCGAAAACTGCATGTGCATCAGTATGTTAGAGCTGTACTTTCAGTCTTAAAGGGACAGTAGCCTAATAAACCTGCTGCCATCTGTGTCACTAATAATCGATGAACAAAAGACAATGAGAAAATCACGCACTGCTTTTGACTGAATAACCTTTGTAGCTTTAAGAAGAATTAATATTTAAAACATATAGTTAAGACTATGCACTTTTGTATTTGTACATTTCAACATACAAGTACTGAATCTGAAAAACTTTACATTCTATTTTACTTAAAACTAGATATAATTTCTTTGTTCTAATAACAAAAAACTATATTGTGATATATATCATGAAATAAAAATTCGCATATGTTGAACTAAGATTTTGGTCATCTCACACACCCCAATGCTTTTCTTTTTTTCTCACCTGTGTGAGGTCAGAACGACCGAGCGTCCCTCTTTGATGATGCTGAGGATGCAATTCCACAGGGCTCGCCGGGCTTTGGGGTCCATCCCAGTGGTGGGTTCGTCCTGTAACAACAGCGACAGCCAGGTTAACCATTGCCCACAAATTCAGCAGGAAACACAAGCAGAAGACCATAAAGAGAGGGAAGAGCGTGATCATGTTTCCTGATTCTAATTGATAGGCGACAGAAAAATCGAGCGCTGCACTGCCTTGTTAGAACTGCTAAGTGCAACTTGGTTTCCTGGGAATTAAACAC
>CM074292.1:7509508-7629508 GCA_037194245.1 Opsariichthys bidens
CAATACAGAAAAATGATTGCATATGTTAAAAACAGATTTTACATATATTGAAAATTACAGGGCACAGTGAGGGTATGAGAGTATTGTCACCTAGCCTTGATGCAGAAACGGTACTGGATAAGGACAGTGATGCAGAAGAAAATCACGCCCTCTATGGCCATGGCAAAGAGATTCTTGCCCACCATGTCCCACGCCAGAGGAGAGCGGAATCGATTCTCACCTGAAAACGTTCAGAAACATCATGTCAGAAGAAGCAGAAAGAGACCTGATTTAACGTTAAATACTTTTAAGAAGTATAAAAATACAAATACTGGGTTGAACATTTTTAGTTGACAATTTTCAATTAGAGTAAACTGTTTTATCAATACTTTTCATTACTGAATAAATTATATTAATTAATGTTTTTTCCCCACTCAGCTTGTAGCAGTGCATTGTGGGACTACCTTGTTCATGAAGGATACATCGGATGCTGCTTTAAAAAAAAACACTGTTGTAGGCGGCTTACTGGGTTTTGGAAATGAACCAAGGTCTACGAACTAAATTTAGTTTCATTCGACCCTGATGCCTTTCTTAGAATGAAATTTTGTTCAAATTTGAGCAGTTACGATCCTTATGTTTTTCCGTGGAAAGGATCCAGGACATGTTAAGTCTACAACAGGATGTCACTTTGACCTGGACCCTAAACCAAACCAACATCAGTAATTATTTAAACAATATCTGGGGGTGGAAACACTTTGGACTCCACTAAACCCCAAAAGCTAACAAAAATATGTTCTAAGAATGTTTTCCTAACATTCCTATTAAGGTATGAATATGCTATTTCTGAATGCTTTCTTTCAACATTCACAAAGTCTCAAATATTTTAAATACTTTTTTCTTTTATGAAGGATCATTTTGCAAACATTATGGTAATGTTACTTTTGAAAGTTCTCTGAACATTCTGAAACAAGAAGTAACATTTAAAAAATATTAGACAAACATCTAACAAATGTTTGTTTCTGAAAAAAATGTTGTTTTTGTGATAACATGATAGCACTTTATTTTACAGTCCTGTTCCGCATGAACATATTATGTATTTATTATAGCACTTACATTAACTGGGTCATAATTAGATATTAACCCTGAACCTACCCCTAAACATAACCTTAACCCATGTAGTTACCTTATGTTACCAGTACAGTAACTGAGAACGTTATTAAAGACCAGATAACTCTGAATGAACATTCTATTAGTGTTACTGGAATAACGTTGGTTCAGAACTCTTGAGAAAACCTTTCCAGAACGTTCTGAGAACATTGCCTGTGAGCTGGGCGATGGGCAATTCTAAATGGACATTCTAAAAAGAATGTTTTACTATAAGATTTTAAGAAATAATTAGGATTAGATTGGTTCAACTGAATAAGAATTTGTGAGAATGGTACACACCAAATCTCTCCAGAGCGTCAGCCATGGCTTGGTTCTTCACCATGTCAATGAGACCTCTGCCCAGACAGAAGTGAGGGAAGATCAGGAACACGTTCTTCAAGATGTTGTTGATGCCTCCAATCTCCTGAAATAAAGATGAGAAGAAATATCCACAGTTAGTTTAGGGCATCACAAATTAGATCACATCAGTTATAAGTTATATAAATCAAGCACAGCCTAGAAATATTAACTTACGTTGCTGCCGAAAAGCTCCAAGACAAATGTGGATACGCTGCCATTTATCCCAATGAGGATGTTAACGCTGGTCAAAACCACATATGCTGTACTGGGAATCTTAAAGAAGAACGATGCCGGGTACATCAGGGGTGTTATGGACCACCTAGATGGACACAAAGAAATGCACATGGCCAAAGCTTTCATATTAGTGACATATTTTTGGCGATATCAAACGTCTAAATCTATAAAAAAAATCTGACATACATATGAAACAAATGAAGAGCACGTAAAATTTAAATAATTTTTTTTTTAAATGATACGCCATTTTTTATCAATTGAACGCATTAATATATTTCAAAGAAAAAGCCTTACTGACACCAAATGTTTCAATGGTAGTCTATACTAGATAGTAAGGCAATTTGTGGCCCATCTTACCCATAGAGCAATAGCAGCAGGGCAAGAACAGGAAGATTCGTGGAGGACACATAGGCCTCTTGTTGGAAACATAGGAAAATAATGATGACCAGGGTCGCCGGGACAATGTAATTGCACTAAAAAACAAAGATGCAATGAGTCAAAAGTCATTTGAACACATTTAGAGTAAAATTACACCACTTTACAACACACTCACCATGTCCCAAACAAAGTTGGCTAGCCAGTAGAGGAATGGCTGAACTCCGCTGATGAACTGCATGTGTTTGGCTTTATTCACTCTCTCCTGGATGAGGAACACCACAAAGCTAGCCGGGACGAAGGACATGGCGAATATGACGCAGATGGACACCAGCACGTCGACCGAGGTTGTCATTCTGGGAAGTCGATAGGATCAAAGGTCAGAGATCAAGACTGAGCAGGTACATGGATTTGAGTGTGTGAACTGCTGTCACGGTTACTTACAGCGCCACCTGTGAGAGCTGCTCTTTGGTGAGGTTGAGCGGATGGTTGAAAGCTTTGATGCTGAATTTGGACCGCTCCTCGCCAGGGGGCAGATTAGCACGCAGGACGGCATTGTTCATGACACTGAGGAACGCTCCGATACTGTGCCAACCCTTATTATTGAACCAAACCTGGAATAGGACACAATCATGTCACTCTTCTTGCTCTTATAGGGCAAAAGACGCCCTTAAAGCTCCTTGACATTGTGCAATCAGGGTTTATGAGCTCTGGCATAATAATAGACTGTTCCATCTACAAAAATAGATAACTGTGGCGTGCAATGTCTGTCTCTAATGCACTCAACCGCTTGGATTTTTTTGCTATAAAACATAGTTATAACATATATATAACATATATATAAATGCATAAATAACTCGATATCTATCTATCTATCGAGTTTAGATAGATAGATAGATAGATAGATAGATAGATAGATAGATAGATAGAGATAGATAGATAGATAGATAGATAGATAGATAGATAGATAGATAGATAGATAGATAGATAGATAGATAGATAGATAGATAGATAGATAGATAGATAGATAGATAGATAGATAGATAGATAGATAGATAGATAGATAGATAGATAGATAGATAGATAATAGATAGATAGATAGATAGATAGATAGATAGATAGATAGATAGATAGATAGATAGATAGATAGATAGATAGATAGATAGATAGATAGATAGATAGATAGATAGATAGATAGATAGATAGAGATAGATAGATAGATAGATAGATAGATAGATAGATAGATAGATAGATAGATAGATAGATAGATAGATAGATAGATAGATAGATAGATAGATAGATAGATAGATAGATAGATAGATAGATAGATAGATAGATAGATAGATAGATAGATAGATAGATAATAAAGACCATAAGTAACAATTATATATATATATTTGTAATTATACACACTCTCTCACACACTCACACAATATCTATATTATCTAATAAAGAACTACAAGTGCATAAATAACTTACAATAAAAACTATTTACATATACAATAATATACATATGTATTTGTATTATTTAAAATATAAAATATCAATAATATTAGTCATTACAAAGTGGGGACATAAAAACCTTAGGATAACAATTTATATAACAGCACCTTAAGTTTAGCCGATTTTCTATTGGACAATAACTAAAGCTGTGCATAAATACTGTTAATACTGTTAACAATGTGTTAACACTCCAGTAATTCTACTGACAAATTAATCGTGCCAAGATATGTTTACACAATCAAGCACTTGAATATATATATATACACTCCTAACATGTATAAAGAGTGCAAGCTTTCATCGAGGCTCATCTATGTCCGTATGGTCAGACAAACACATCCAGCCAGAATGCAGTGTACTGACCTTTACATTGTTGTTGGTATCGAGACCTTGGATAAACGTCGACAGGCTTCCCAGAAAGCGGTCAGCTGCTGTACCCTATGGGTTGCAAAACAAAGACAGGTTTAAGGCAGGTAAATTCCAAACATTGGGCAACAACTGCCTCCAGGTTTATGGGCCCTTAAACATCGTAAACTTGGTCTAACAAAGTTAGACGTACCGTTTGAAGACTGAAGCGGTTACGAATGTGAGCGATGGCATCGGAGATCTCATCGCCAGGGGGGATGGCCTGTGAGCTTCTGGCACCCAATGAGAATCCACCATACCTGTGAGACAGCCAATGAGAAAGAGAGTTGAGGTCCAAATCTTTCACTGCATTATTATTTTCCCCATCAATAAAAAATCTGAAGTGATAAGCATACCTGAATTCGTTGACCCAGAGCTTGTTCTTCAAGCTGAACAAACAAAGCAAGACAGAGTTAAAGCACTGCCATGAGAATGAAAACCAGGAACCTCATGTAAGTCTTCATTTCTGGATTTGCTTAACCCACCTTTTCCCAATAATCTGTGCATATGTTTTCACCAAGTAGTCTGAAATGTTTCTGCCAGTCAGATTCTGCAAGGTTTCAGCAGCGGTGACTTTAATCTAAGCAGAAAGACAAAAGCCAATGAACACATTGTGGTGCTGTCACTGAAACATGTAATAAAAAATATAGTACTATTGAAGAAGAAGAATATTTGGTGAATATGTCTACCTGAGAGGGTGGCAGACCTCCTGCTCCTGGCGGACACTCCGGAAGCATCTTTTTCCTTCCGTCGCAACTGCACTCGCACAGAGGAGATGGGTTTTCCATACTCCAGTTCCCTGTGAGGAAAAGGTCCTGAACGGTCTCGGGAATCTCTGGAACCACCCACTCTCCATCTTTAATCGGGCATGATTTGCTACTATTTCACGAAAAAAAAAATCATAATAATAATAATTAATAATTATTATTATGAAAAATATTTTAAAATTGCACTTGCATTATAACTTTTTTTTTTTTCAAAATCCACAAATTAAAAACTTTTTTTAACAAAATTTTTTTGGTATAACCAAATATATAAACAACTGAAATAAAGAACAATGATTTTAATTATAGCAATTTTCAAAGTCGATTGTCAATAAAATGAAAGAGAATTAAACAGAACTTCTTCTACACTATAAAAAGCATGAACCTGCAATTGGTACCGTAAAGAGCTGCTTTTTACTTGATTTAATTAATTTAGTTAATTTAGTTATTTTTTTCCTGTGAATATAATGATTAATATCTCTATCTGAGAATAGCTGCCGCTCTTTTGAATTTGGACTACAGCAAAGCGATATGTGGAAAAGGTTTGAGGACTCACCCATCGTTCTGCTGATCTGTGCATTGTTCGTTGTACGCCGGACTATCCATCAGAGCTTCAAGTAACCTGTTTGTATGCCTGTCCTCTGGCGCGTCATTGCTGGAGTGAGAAAGCAATCATTAGACTCTCAAAGAATCATGGGAATTAAATCACAGACTCAAGTGTGAGGGTGGTAGCACATACCTGAAGAAGGAGAACTGCTCCTCATACATGCTGGGCTCCAGAGCAAGACTGGGATACTTTCCAAAAGGAGGGACAATGAGACTGAAGACCAGGGCGATGCACACGAACACAGCAGGGAGCACGATCTGGAACGATACGTTTTTTAAGGACATAATTAGGAATTGCAAACAGACACCACAGGAAAATCTTAATAGAAAATAATACATGAAGAACATACCTGAGCAAAGAAACCTTTCCGGGAACGTCGGGCGTACAGGAAGCGTTTCCAGAGCAAAGCCACAAACTGCTGTCTCTTCAGACTCCAGCCCTTCACCTGGTACGAACCTTTACCATCAGCGCCGCCCAACCAGTCCGTCTCACGTGATTCTGCAGGTGCACCAAAAGAAAAAAATTATGAAAAGAAAATGTTTTCAATATGACATGTCTTCCAGTAAATAAGCACAAGAAATATGTTTATATATATATATATATATATATATATATATATATATATATATATATATATATTTTCTATATTGATAATAATCAGAAATGTTTCTTGAGCATCAAATCATCATATCAGAATGATTTCTGAAGGATCATGTGACACTGAAAACTGCAGTAATGATGCTGAAAATTCAGCTTTGAACACAGGAATAAATTTTATTTTAGTTATATTTTAGTATATTTGAATAGAAAACAGTTACTCGAAATTGTAATAATATATTAATAATATTATTGTTTTTGATTAAATTAATGCAGCCTTAGTGAACGTAAGAGACTTCTTTAAAAAACATGAAAAAAATGTTAATTATTCCACACTTTTAATCAGACATATGAATCAATGAATTGATTCATTCATACGGAAAGTTTGAACAAAATCACAGACATAAACACTGCAAATATTCACTACAATTATAAAATATATAAATATAGTAAATATTCTATATATATCGCCAAGCACATGAGATGAAGGTTCAGAGCTCAAAATATTTATAAGTGGGATGGATGAAGGATGGGTAAAGTAACTACCTGGATCACCTTCTGAATCATTGAAATCAAAGTCATCTTCAGTAAAAGGCTTCAGGCAGCTCTGATGGTCACCAAAAGCGTGTCTGCGGTTCCTGCGTGCAGGTAGAGTTCCATCTGATCCACAACATAATGGGAAAAAGACACTATTGGTATCCATGTTCTGCGCTATTGGTTCGCATGTAGAATCGACAACAATGAAAGCAAAATGAGTTCGGTTTTACCTGACACTACAGTATCGACACCGCTGTCTTCTGCCACTTTGAGGAAAATCTGCTCAAAATAATCACAAACAAAGTATATTCACATTCTTGCATGGAATGAAGGGAATTAAATAAAGAGATATTTCGTTTATTCAATCATGTTACCTCCTCCAGTGTGGTGTCAGAGATGCCATAGCTGGAGATACCGAGGTCGGTGAGCCGGTCGTCGATCTCGTGGAAGAGCTCCACAAACTCTCCGGCTTTTGCAGACTCGTAAGGCAGAACGTACATGATCTCATGACCCATATCCTCAACTAGTCTGGCGGTAGGAACGTGCTTGAAGATCACATTGGAGATCAGGGAGACATCTGGAATATGGAAAGAGTGAGTGAATTCAAAAGAATATCAAATATATTTTATCATCATTGAGAGCAATATCCGTGCCTTTCAAAATTAGGTGTAAAGCTTCGGACACATTCCTAGTAGTTAACGATAATAATCCAGCCACATACCTATGGTGGTGGTTTCGCTTTCATGGTCGCTGCCCAGCCCAGCATCAGAACTGCTCTCAGATACACTGTCCTCCTACAGAGACAAAGAAAATCACAAAATATGGCACCAAGAAAGCTTCTGATGGTCTGAGTAATATAAAAATGAAGATTATCCACTCCACATCTGCCAAAATGTATATTAAACATCATCCTACCTTCTTGAGACTTCCTTTAGAATAGGAGACGGTGCTGCTGGAGGTGCGGCAGGAGCTGGCAGAGAGATCGAAGTCCTTCTTCACCAGCGTCAGGTAGTATCCCGTTCCCAGCTGGGTCTTGAGGAACAGAGAGGAACCCACACAGCACAGCTTCCCATGGGAGATGATGGCAATACGATCCCCCAGGATATCAGCTTCGTCCATGTGGTGGGTGGACAGGATGATCGTGCGACCTGAAGGTAAAACGAAAAAGGCTTAATGGGACGTTTCAGGAGGACAGACACGACAATGTTGGCTTAGACGGAATCCGCCTATACCTGGACGATACTTCAGCAGCAGGTCCCAGATGCCACGACGAGCGTAAGGATCAACTCCAGCAGTCGGTTCGTCCAGGATCACAACCTTTGAACCTCCAACAAACGCCAGCGCTACTGATAACTTCCTCTGCATTCCTCCTATAAGGAACATAACGGTTAAGGAACATTCAGTTAATGTTTCATCCAAGTCGCAATATGAGTATTTTCATATCATAAAATAGCTATTTTTGTTGGAAATTCAAAAAAACTATTTATACATGAACACTGCTAAATTTGTGGGCTCATAATTAATACTTTCCTTGAGCAAGAAAGTTCTAAATTCATCAAAAATGACAGTAGAGACATTCATAATGCTACAAAAGATTTCTATTTCAAACAAATGCTCAAACAAAATCTCAAAGAATCCTGAGTATCAATATGAAGCAGCACAACTATTTTCAACTGATACTATTTTGGCTGAAAATTCCACTTTGATCACAGGAATACATTACATTTTACAATATATTCAAAACATTCATCATCATCATTCATTAAGAACAATTATTTGAAATTGTAATAATATTTCACCGTTTTTACTGCAAATAAATGCAGCCTTGGTGAGCATAAATGGTACAGCAAAATCTATCATTTCAGTACCTGAGAGCTGGTTGGTGCGAGATTTGCGTTTATGAGGCAAGCCGAGGTCCATCACGATCTGTTCCATCTCCGATTGCACCTTCTCCTCAGGCAAACCCTTCAGACGTGCATAAAACCAGATGTGTTCCTCCACGGTGAGCCTGGAACACATAGACAAGAACACGGTCTAGATCTAGAGCTAGGAAGCTATTATTTTGTGTGACACACACACATCAACCGAGCTTCTAAAATGTGCAACATACATGCTGAAGAGGACATTATGCTGCGGACACACGCCCAAGTGTTGACGTATAGCGTTCAGATCGGTGCGGATGTCTTTGCCCTGGATGTAAGCAGTGCCTGAGGTAGGTGGGAAGAGTCCAGTGAGGATAGACCTAAGAAAGCAAGAAATATCGAGCTTATCATATTAACATCCGCACATTATTTGCATCAGATGTTGTTAGGATCTTGTGTCGAATTGTCTTACATGGTTGTGGTTTTTCCAGCGCCATTGTGACCCAGGAAGGAGGTGATCTGACCCTCATAAAAACCTAGAGTCAAACCATCCACTGCCAGTTTGCCGTTGCTGTAGACCTTCACCAGGTTCTCGATGTACACACCTGGTTCCAGGTGGGCTGGTTCCTCTTCAATGCAAACAGCTACAAGATAAATCAAACAGCTTTGCTCTCAGCATATTCTTCTCAGTACTGTCAAAATAATGAATACAACAAAAAAAAAACAGATTTTCCTATACCAAACAGAACCTATGTTACATTTTTGGTTAAATTTCTACCTTCGGCATTTTCTTTCTTGTTGGTCGGCGTTGCTGTTACCCAACCACATTTCTCTCCACACCAATAGGACTTGGTGAAAGGGAAGTACCAGGGACGTGGGATGCCATATTGGCCTGTGAGAGTGAAGTTTTTACACCATGAGAAATCTCACAAAACCACCCAATGTCTTGCAAGCATGAATTACATTTTCACCAAATGCCACTTACCTGGAAACACAGCTTCAATGTACCAGGTCATGATGGCGTACAGCACAGAGTCGAAGAGCATGAGCGAGATGGAAGTGGTGAGATTGTAGCTGTCCTCCTGCATGGGGCTGGAGAGCAGGTTACTCCACTGAATGCCCACACCCTGCTCCTCGAACAGAGCGAAGTACTCGCAGCCAAAGCCGAACGCCACCGGAGACAAGAGGCTCTGAGGAAAGAGAGACAGAGGCCTTCAATATGTTGTGTCAAAGATATATAAATAGCATAGGGCAGGGGTTTAAAAAAATTAAAGAAATAATAATAAGAAGAAAATAAATAAAAATGACATCTAACAAGACAGTACTATAATGAGTAGAAAATATACTTAATTTAACTGAATAGATAATAAATAATTTAATTTTAAAAAAAAAATTTTTTTTAAATGGTTTAAAAAAAAAAGTAGATAAAAAATAGATTAAAAAAAATAAACAAAAATAGTTATCAAATAAATGAGTAAAGAAAAATTTGGATAAAATAAATAAGTCAATAAATAAATAAATTATTAAAATAATAGATTTAAATAAATAAGTTAATTAATAAATAAATAATAGATTAAAATGAATAAGTAAATAAATAAATATAATTTATAAATATAAAATATAAATTACATTAAAATAAATAAGTATGTAAATAGTACATATACCAGTATAGTACATTACTATTATAAGTAGAAAATGTACTTAATTAAACTGAATAAATATTGATAATAAATATTTTCATTTAAATAAATAAATACAGAAATAAATTAAAAATAAATAAATAGTGTTATTAAAATAAATAAGTAAGAATTAGTGTAAAATAAACAAGTAAAAAAATTGATTAAAATAAATAAATACAAATTACATTATAATGAATAAGTAAATAAATAAATAAATACAGTACTCTAATGAGTAGAAAAAAATAAAAATATATATTTTCCAAATCTTTATAATATAAATTTTTCTTAGTATATATTGGGTCTTTACAAGAAACTATATAAAGGCCTCTCATGAAGATGATCATATTTGGGGATCCATGGTAAAAATAATTGAAAACCCCAGGAATTGGGTCATTGCTAAGCAGATGAGTAACATCCACATAATTCACACTTACCACTACAATTTTGGCACCAAAGCCCACGTAATCCTGCCAGGCCACGCACAGCACATAGGGAAGGTAGAGGGTGAAGTATATGATGCCCCCACAGGCCGCGGCGAGGTTAGCGCGGGAGAAAAGTGTGCTGATCAAGAAACACTGCATGATGGTCACCACAGCAAAGGAGGCCAGGAACAAGTAGACTACGCCAGGGTCACTGTACGGCAGGAGATTCCCCATCTGAGCAGAAAATGAGAAACAAAACCATGCTGAATTTTGTTAAGGTTATAATTGTTATAGACAAACTGAGCAGTACACACCTTCAGGATGAGCACCAGTAGGGCGGCGCTGATGAGCAGTGGTATCAGACTACTGATGAACCAGCTCAGCCACAAGATGCCATTATCCAAACCCATAATCCTCATGGTCTCCTTGAGCCGTGCTTCCTTCTCGTACACCACACCTTTGATGATGATGGCCACCGAGTACATCCAGGCCAGAGTCATGAAAAGAGGCATGGAGCGGCTCATTACCCGCAGGAAACTAGAGCAGAGACAGGATGGGTTACGCCTTCAGCATGAACACAAATAAAGGCTGTTCCAAAAGATGTCTGCTTAGATACCTCGTTTAGGTCAAAAACTACGGAAGCTTGTTCGTGCCACTAATTAATTTTTTTTTTTAAAAAGGTCATTTACGACTTTTTATTTAACAATTCTGACTTTTTTTCTCTGAATTAAGAGATTTAAATTCACAACTGCGTGTTACAAAGTCAAAATTGCGTGATATAAAGTTGTAATTCGGACTTTTTTTCTCACAATTCTCGAACGCAAAAAAGTCAGAATTGTGATAAACAGTTGATTTTGATACAAAGTTGCAATTACCTTTTTCCTTTTTTTATTTCATGGTGGAAACAAGCTTCCATAATCATAATGCACTGAAATAAGTGAATAATTCATCATTCTTGTGACGATATTAGTGTTTTTATGATTATAGTATCATATTCTTTGGTTAGAAACATGCTAATGCCAAACTCTACTGAAATCAAACGTATGGCACGCCAAATTTGTCACTTATGAGGTTTTGTTTCAGCTGGTAAGATGACTTAGTAGTCAGCCGCATTTGAAATGAATAAAGATCAAAAATTAATAATAAAACATTTAAATAAAATAATCAAAAATAGAGTCAAATAAATAAAAGTATTAAGATGATGTTTCTTACACATCGTCCACATAGCAGGGATAAGGCATCTGCTGGATGTAAACTCCAGTTTTCTCCTTGCTGCCCGTCAGAGCTCGTATGATTCCGTGTTCAATCACATCCTGCAGGTAGGAGAAGCCGCCCCAGATGTACCGCAGATCCTCGAACGGGTCCGCTCGAGGACCGGGATCCCAATATCTACAGCAAACACACAACAGCTTAAGTACAAATCCTGTCCATACAGAAGCTGTACGGATGAATAATTAGAATAATATAGCAGCATAATTAGAAAAATGTAGCTTATCATACCCATCCTTGATCTTGTTAGTGCGCTCCACATTATCAATGTCCATGCGTATCTTGTAGTTGATGTTGGGCGGCAGATCAGACGTGTTGGACTGCATGTCAGGAAACACTATTCCAGCCCAGAACTTGCGGTCGTCCAGCAGACGCATGGACTTGTTTACCAAACGTTCTTCGTTAGCCACCGGCTCCAACTTATCCAAGTTCACACACTTTAGGGGAGGAAAATGAAAAGTTTATCAGAGGCAAGTCGAGGTCAGGTTGACCCAATGATTCTCAATTCTGGTAATAAAAAAATCTGGACCATCTACATGATTACATCACAAAATAAACAGTCCGACTTTGAACTGGAATGACCTGCTTTAGTGGTTTTCAGTTGGAGAGCGGGATAATTGATTTGTTACTGTAATTTAGTGCAGAACTGAGATGTTTCTTTCTGACAGGGTGACACATTGACCCAGAAAAATAAGACTTTCTTAGAACCCTTAAATCGATTAGCAGAGATCACAAGACGCCCACATAATACTGCAGATGCTGTTTAAAAGGACCAGCCGTAATCCGTGCCCTTCAGTCAAGTCAAATATAATGAGATCAAGCACTTTTAAGTCAACATTAAAAATGCCTAGATGGATGAGCGAAGTTTGGTTTATGTAAAGAAGACGAGTGTGTATCCGCACCTCCATGAACCGAGAGATGGTTTGGATGGCTTGATCCGTCTCGTTGAACGCCTCTCTCCACGTGTACGCTGTTCCGTGAGGACGTGTGTCTTCTGAAGCCTTGGACAAGAAGCTGGACACGTCCTCCACACGCCAGTCTGTCCCGCTGAGCTTGGCGTTAAAGAAACGAGCGCTAGCGTTGTTCTGCAGGAGCGTCTGTTTGGGGAAAATGACATTCAGTTAATCGTTACATACAAAAATATCACATAGCAGTAAAAGACACGATATAAATTAGTGCATAAATAAATGTAAAATGTTAACAAAACTATGATATACTGTAATAATAAATTTATATCATAAAGATGTCTAAAATATTTATTTATTTTAATCTGGTGCATCAATAATTGTACACAAAATGTCAATAAAACACACTTACACCCATATACTGTTAAAAATTAATATTATAAAAATGTCTAAAATATTATTTGGAAAAGTTTTTTCTACTCATTATTGTACTGTATTGTGTTGTTTATTTACTTATTTCAATATTTTTTTATTTATCTATTTTAATCTAATTTTTTAGCACAACCTTGCATGAAAGTCATTCACACAGAAATCTGACATGGAGCCGTACGTTTTCATTCGTTTAGGCACAAATAGGTCCATGGAATACTCTAAGGGTTTGAAGATTTCCTCTAATAAGTATGCATCCTGCAGAGCACCACACGTTGTGTGCCATGTGAGTTCAGTAGTGAGGTTAAAATGCAGTACTGCTTACGTCCAAAAGGTGGCAGTGTGAAATTCACAATTTGAGTGACTCCTAACACAAAATCATGTGCTCAGAAATGACTAACACACTAAAAGGAAGTGTTTTTTGTTTCAGGAGGTGTGTGTGTGTGTGTGTGTGTGTGTGTGTGTGTGACGTACCCGCACAAGGTCCATCTCCTCACTGTTCTCCATAAAGTTCCAGAGTTTGGGTCTCATCTCTTCCCACATGCCCCCGAGGTCCCTGAGCACGCCGAGCTCTTGAAACGTCTTATTGACCTGAGAGAAATAGAGATACGGTTAGGATGGTCCTCTAGACCCAGGCCTTGTATATATTTCAGAAATTTGCTCGAATATGTTTTCTGAATTTATATTTCTCATGAAATTCAAAACCTTGATCTACAGGTTTATCCTTTAATACTTAAAAGTGTTTTTGTGTATGAATATAAATTGTGTCTACATATTATCTTACAATTATATGAAATTAAGTTTAAATATCAATTAGATAAAAGGTTATTTTAAAATAATGTGCAGTAAAAAGCATCAACAAGTGTCCGGATTTCAAGAGACATTTTTGGGGGAAATCTATCAAATGTTTTTTAGCATTTTGCTATATTTTCATTAATTGAAATAAAATCTAAATAAAATGTAATATAAATCTTAGATGAAAAACTTGACTTGGCAAATAATTAAAGTTAAGTACTAAAATTAATAAAAATAAAATAAAAATAAATTAAAGCAAAAGAATAAATATTGAAAAAAACTAAAGCACATAAAATTTAAAATGATATATATATATATATATATAAATTGAATTAAAAATTAATAAATACTATAATAGTATGTGTTGTCAAATCGATTAATCGCAATTAATCAGAGTTTAAGAGTTTGTAAATATATATGTGTATATACATATACATTCGTGTATATATACATACACAAACATACACACATATATATTTACAAGCTTTCATGTTCAATGCGATTAATCCCAATTAATCGATTTGAAAGCACTAGTATATAAATAATAATAAAAATATAACTAGTGTCATCATGACATGATCTAATGATTAGAATATAATATTGAAAATGGAAATAAGACAGAAAATGAGTCAGTTCAAATCTTTGATTCACAGAAACACTAATTTAACACGCAGTAATTAGCTTTTGTAATGCTCTTCAATGGCAATACTACTGATTATTGTTCTCCTGACCTCTTGTATGATCCTCTGGGTGGCAGGAGTGTCTGGGGTGTACAAGATCTTTCCCATGAGCAGCGGCTTCAGAGCCCTCCAAATCATGCGCGATATGGGACTCGACTCCAGGTTCTTCATCACATTGTTGCAATAGGGTGCTAATCGAGAGATGACAAGTTTTTGAAACAATTTAGCAGGGTGCGTGACATATTTTGTATTCGCAAGTGAGAGAAATAGGACTTGGCTCACTGGAGGAGTTGTCGTAAGCGGTAACGGGCTCGCTGTCGTTGTCATTGCTGTTGCCGAACAGGGCCTTGTAGTTGTTATCCTCGTACCAGTTGAGGGACTTGATCTTCAGGCCTCCGCCCTCCGGGTGACCGCAGACGATGCGGGATACGGCCTGGTACATGTGGTTGGGGGACTGTGTGCTGTTCCCCGTCAGGTACAGGATCTCGTTGCGCATGTCCCGCCAGCTCTTCATACTCACAAGCTGAGGAACAATGACACAAGCACTTAAGAGTCAAAAAAGTCCTTCATTTTCAGTACAAAATCTATATTTATGAACACTAGCGTTCACAAGTTTGGAGTCTGAAAGTGTCTTCTGCTCACCAAGGCAGCAATTATTTGATCAAAGATAAAGTAAAAACAATACCCTAGCCAGAAAGTCTGAAGTAGTTTGAAGGTTTTCACTATAAAATAGCTTGAAGTTTTTGAAAACCATACAGTTTATCAGAAAAACAAGACAGTATGGTATTATTATATAACAGACTGATATTATTAATCCCTCTGAAAACATATCTTTCCTCACAACACAACTTGTCGAACGTCACGAAGCGTTTGCTTATGCTAAAGACTTGTTGGAAACGGTTTGTTTGATGACGGGAAAACAAATGCAAACATACAGACACACCGGATGTCAAATGATGACTGTGTTTATTCAGTTCTTTCAAAGTACGTCATTCATTGTCGCAGCTGCTTCATTAAGAGTGAGAGCAATATTAATTGCAAACACTTGCGGTCCCGTTACGTGATCTGGTTCATCCAATCCCAAAGAAAGCAACCTCAGTGTCTTGTTTTTGAGTCTAGAAGTGTGTAGTCCACGTGCCGGCCTGCACTTGGACATTATATCTCTATGCGTCACAGGGTGTGATTGTTATGAAGTGTCGTCACCGTCAGATGAAGGTTGTTACTGATGGTGACTAAACCCAAAAATAATAACGATAATACAGATACAAGCTTATTTCTTCTCGCGCAATCGTTATCGTTTATTTTCATTCTGACATTATTTCCTCACCCATATGTTTTGATTTATGTTGTTTTTTTTTTTATGTGAAATACAAAAAGAGAAATTTGCATGATTCTAAGTTGTCATTCGCTGATAATGTTCTTATTTGCATTCACTTTCAGTGAAAAATGATACCCTTTTATGAAACTTGAGCTATGCAAACTAAAAAAAAATGATAAAAAAATTCCTATTTTGTGTTCCACGAACAAAGCTAAATGCATACAGGTTTTTAGCGCAATAAAGGTAAGTAAATAATGACAGTTAAAAGTAATGAGAGAAAAAAGCATTAAAATAAAGGATGAATATAAGTGTTTTTAGGGTCATCCAGTGCTTTGAGAGGAATGAAAGGGAGTTTATGAAAACAGTATCTTGTGCCACTTGCCTGACAACAAGCTGAACAGAGGCGCTGCTGTAACACGCTCACGCATGCCTGCCGGGGACGAGGTTACTATCGGTCATTCTCTTGACGAAACCGAAAGACAACTCAAGAGGACAAAAGACTACGGTAACCTACGTTCTGCCATATCCATCACCTTAATAGACACATGGGTTCTGAAAACTATGCCGCTAATGAGAGTGTTTTCATTCTGAAATAAATGGATGGATTCACGCAGTCTTATAAGTGTTTGTTTGAACGTTTGCGTAGATGGGTTATAGTCAGTCGGGTTTGTAAGTGGTGAGTCAATATGATTCACAGGGCTGTAAACGCTTTTGTCATGTGCATTTCCTAAAATCCCCATCAGCACATCTGAGAAGTGAACACACAAAGTTAATTTGCTTATCCACAATTTTCAGTTCACTTCAACAGGGAATGAAATCAGCCAATAAGAATCACAAAGTTCTTTAAGACATGGACATTTTGCAACAGAATTATTGTCATCAAAACTAAAAGTTAAACAATGAATGTCGCTCTACACCCGTAAGACCTTCGTTCATCTTCAGAAAGATATTTTTGCGATATAGTTATGCGTGCGATCTCTAGCCATAGAAGAGCCCTATTGTTATATCTGTCACCTGTAATCATGAGGTGTCTGAGGAAGCCCTGGAGGCCAGACAGACATGCAAACAAGGCAGGGTAACAGGAGAAATAAAGCTCGACCTGGAGTAACCTCTCTGCCGCTGGCTTAAGTGAGGGTTACTGGAGTTCAGCTCGCATGTCTACAGCTCTTACGTGAGAACAAAGAGGAACTAACGCCGGTCGGCGCAGCGTTGGCGTCGACTAAATTTCAGTTTCTGTTTAAAACGATAAAACTATGCCAAACTGGAAAGAGATCGCTTGTAAGACACATTCCCTGTGAACAAATGGCCTGTGTGATGAGGTGGACACAGAAGAGAAAGGGAAAATGTGTCTGTGTTTCTTTCTAATGGCAAGTTGCTTAACATTTGTCAAGCTCAGCACTTTTGCCCAGCGCTGGCAGGAACCCGGAGTCTTGTGATGGGCCGATCTACTGCTGCTAACACACTTAACTCTTCAAATTGTTAAGACATCAAATACATGAGATAAAATGTCAAGCGTCAGCTCCTTGGTTTCAAAGGGTTCGGGATGCTAACCGTAAAAGCTATTTATTAACAGAACTTTTTTTTCTTTTAAGCAAAAAATGTCTTGTTATATACTGATATTAGACATCAAAAACCATAACTGCCATTTAAACATTAGTTGATTCCTATAGCTTTACAGCAAGACCTTTTTTTTTTTTTTTTTTACTGTTTTTTCATTTGTATTTTGTGACTAATCCAGATCCACTGGTCTAATATGGGATAATATCATGTGGGAAGCTGGGGTGGGCATTAAACACTTCACTCTGGTGTCTAGTTCGGGCTTCAAAAGTGGGGTGAGGGGGCATTTACCTCCACCGCTAATGCTCCCAAACTCTCCAGCAGGCTGTCTGTTGCTATGGACACATCCTGGATAATCTTTGGGTCGGACTTGACATCTTTCTGCACGACCAAAACACAACAAAAAAGACATTATTAGCTCAAAGGAATCACGTTGTACACATTTTACTATAAAAATGATCATGTGAAATTTGTCTTAAAAAACACCAACCAGAAAAAACCAAACAGTTTTATAGATTTAACTTAAATTTTCAGTATAAATCCATATATTTAATTAAGTGAAATAATGTTAAAATTCAAAACGACTAAATCTGTTTTTTACCTACAGTTAGTACATAACTGACTAAGAATAAACAAAAGGTTTCACTTCATTTTAAGGTGTACTTATTACAGTGTAATTACAGAGTAAGTAAAGAGTAATATTAAGTTTAGAGTTAGTTATATGTAATTATGAATAATTTACATGCAATGTGTAACAAAAACACTAAAAGTGTAACCAAACACATCAAATTTGAGCTGCAACACAGAGAATTCTGGTAATTTTACAGTATTTTTTACTGTAAAGTTATTAAATGACAGTTTTCACCATATAGAGTATGGTGACTTGCAGTTAACTTAATTAACAGCTTTTTACCGTAGCATTTTTACATTTGGTTTACAGTTAAAATTGCTATAATTTTTACAGCATTTTCACAGTAAAAAAACTGTGACAATGTTTCTGTTATTTCAAAATGCTTGTATATTTTACAACTTAAACCATATATTTAATCATTAAGTGATATAAAGTTAATATACCAAATACCTTAAAATGCACTTATAACCATTTTCCCTATGATTTTTACTGTAGCATTGTATTTTTTTCCCCGGTGTATGTTTAGAGTGCAGGAAACATGTGTGAAGACATGCATTAAGCATCTTTCGAGCTTTGAGCTGTTATTAGGACGATGTAAATTAGCGTGTGATCCACATACAGTGGGAACTTTGGCTGTCGTGATTCAGAGGAAAAATGTCAAAGATCTCATTGTCCCCTAGCTTGCATAACTAAATTGCTGTGCAAAGATAGTAGTGACCTGGCATCTTGAAATCTCATTACTCAAAAACAAAGAAAACATTCAGTCAAAAGCGAACATACACAAAGACATTAATATGTGAAGACTCTTGGCTGACGGCCGCTGCAGCTCTCTTTTCTTTCACAAATGTGCTGAAATAATTATTCTGATTCATAAACAAATTATGTAAAAGTGACCATTATGTGACCACAATGGTATTTTGTTAAGCTTGAATACCTGACAAAGTTCACTGGGTCCACATTACAAGAATATACACTTGCCCTAGTTTGTATGTAATTGGTTTATTGAACAGGCGCTTATTATCCAGTAAGCAACTTTTATGTGAACTACTGTAAATGAGACATAAAACCTCAAGCGATCATTAACATTTGAACATTTGCCTATTCATGTATTATAATTTTTGCAAGCTCAATGAATGAACCAAATAAGACATTGTCCAATGAACATGTTATTTTTTAACAATTACCCGTATTGGTTTCAGGAAGTCCAAGTTGGACAGGAAGTGGCTCTCTGCATTGTTCAGCCATTCAGCAGATGACTGACAGATGATGTTTTGCGTCAGCTGAGACACGTCCTTATCGGCAATGGTCACGAATTCCTCCAGAGACGTGGAATTGCACAGGTCTCTCAGATGAACTCCGAAGCCTTTAATAAGCACCTGTAGATCACAAATAGCAGTCGAAACTAAATAAACAATCTCTGCGATCAATGATTTTACCCTTACCTAGTTTTATCAGTCAGTAAAACACTGATCCTAAATGACAATCCTTCACCTTGAACAGTTGTTTGGTGATATTTTCCACAAGAGCTTTAGAAAAAGGTCAAATATGACCTGAATTTGCGAGATTGGAGTGCAAGTGTGCAACCAAGAAGATGCCATCTTTGTTTTGAAGCCAATCATCTGAGGCATTTATTTAGCGCTGCTACCAGCAGTCAGTCGAATATAAATAAATAATATGAATGAAAGTGTATTTCAAGTAGAGTTGAAGATGCTTTAAGTCTCCATTTTGGTGAATATTACGGATGACGCGAACTAGTAACCAGGCAAACCTCTCTCGCTCAGCCAATGGCGGGACAACCTGTTTCTATGACCAATGGCAGATGGGAAAAACTGTGTTTGGGAAATCAATTTAAAAGAAGATTGTTTGGTTCATGAAGAGATCTGGTTTTTAAACGGTACTTTTAAGCCTGCCGATCTGTAGAGAGTGGGTGCAAATGACTGTAAGAAACAACAACATTGTGAAAGCCTTTACTTTTCTAGATGATGACACCCTATCTGTCTCTAAGAGCCTCGTTACACACAATCATTCAATCCTGATGTGCTTAGAAGATGATTAAAGTCTAATTTGGGAAGCTCTTAAGGTATGACCTCAGTTTCTTATATGCATTTACACAAACGTTTCTGACGTCGTTGAAAGAAGTCTCTTCTTCTCATCATTTATCTGATCAAAAACACGGTATAAACAGTCATATTGTGAAATGTTATTACTATTTAAAAATTTTTCCATGTGAACACATTTAAAAATGTAATTTATTCCAATGCTCAAAGCTGAATTTTCACATGATCCTTCAGAAATCGAAATATTATCGACGAAAACACTTGCTGCTTAATAGTTTAAATGTGGCTTAAACATTTTTTGGGCCCATTGTTTTAAAGAATTTCATTAAGAACGAATCTATTTTTGGACGTATGATGGTGGGTGTAGAATGAAACGCTGGGCATTTTTAAAGCGGTCTCTATCTTGTAGCACATCCGTCCGAGGTGCTGAGAACCACTCATCCTGTCTCAGTTTTCCAGGAACCGCTCTGTGGCCGTAACTCTGTTTGACAGTCATGTGACTCAACCTGCCCCCACCCCAGCGCACAGGAGCACGTGCACGGCTCTCTCAGTACAGCTGTGCAGGAGCATCTGCCCGGGAATGTCCGAATGAGTCCTATCCCAACACACCAAGGTCATCTGCATGCGAGAGCGCACGAACGCATGTACGTGGCTTTGAAAAACAGATCGCTTCGTATCTGTACGAGCCAGAGATGTGTTACGTAACAGTCTCTGGATACATGACAGACTACCATTTAATGACTACACCAGACAACGGGTGAAATATGTTAAGCGAAGGTAACTAAAAACGACACCAGCAGGACAGACAACATAAAGTCATGAAAAAAGTCTGTTGATTCGAGACAGCTCACGAATGTTGCATTTACCTTCTCCAAGTTGACGTTAGCCTCCACTATCTGTCTCACAGCATGCTTGGGCAGGGTAGCATTTTTCTCAAGAAACTCAGACAACGTTTCATTATCATGCAGGAAGTCCTTTAGTTTGAAACCTAGGAGCAAAAGAAAACCTTTTAAGGCTAAAAATATCAAAAATACCATATCCAATGAATGCAATCAAAACACTTTGAAATATATATTAGTCAGCATAATAATTTTATATATATACACAACAGAACTAAAATAAATCATATAAATCTTATAATTGATTTATTTAAATATGCATAAATCAATTATAGAAGATTATGTATAAATGATATAATTTATATACTTGAGTTTGATAACGTCATATCAGAGTCATGCTGCCTAACACAGGTCACATTGCTGTTTTTAATGGAATTCATTACATAAAGCAGTGATTCACGTTCACAGTTGTACCATGAATATTATTATTTCTAACAAACGGTGTCGTTCAGAACACTGTGATAAGTATGACTCTATTCCCAGCTCAACGATAAAGCGAGTGAGGTCATGCAATCGAGCCATTGTTACAGTCACGAGAGAACTGTCCATTTAGCTCGCAATTCCCAGTTCATCATGCAAGATGTCCACTGTAAAGGACGGAGGGAAAACAAAAGCCAGAAAGTGACCACAGCAGTGTTCCTCACAGAGCTCATTGTGTTGCGTGTCAGAACATTCCGGAAGAGTCATCAGTATGAACTGGTTTGAGTCAGTCTCTTTCCTCTGGGGTTACTAAAGGTCATTCCCCAGCCTGTTCTCTAAAGTCACCACAGAGCGCTTTTCACATGTTCTTACTGTTGCTATTCAGGACATTATTTAGGAAATGAGCTATAAATGATTTTAGGGGGTGCGGGGAGCAGATTTCGCGTTTGATCGTATTCAAAAACAAAAATGCTTTTTAATGTGGGCAGCCTGAACATTTTATACGTTTCACATCAGCTACAGAAGTGATAATTACTGACATACAGTGGGAGTATAGAGCTATAAAACAATTCAAGCGCAGATCATTTGAGATCTGGCAAGAGCTGAGAAGCAGTATATATGAATAAAAATTGATGTGGGGTTTACTTTGAGAATATTATCACTCAGAAATTGCAAGTAAACTTAAGAAACAATTACAAAGAAATGACAAAGAACACTGAATTAAGCATGAAATAATTAAGTAGAAATACCGAAACAGTATTTTCTTGCTCAAATAATCTTTGTTTTGTGTACAGCATTGAGACACATTCACCACAACATTGTTGCACGTCATGTTGGCACCCAAAAAAGAGCACACGTAAGTGTCTCTGTGGCATAAAATGAACATGGTTAACCACTGACTCTTGAGGCTTGCTAATCCTTGATGGGCAAAGCAAGCATCCTATTCCTCAAGCCCCAGATGCAAACAGCAGCCCCTCGGGGAACATTAATTAAATGATGTCAACTGTGATGCAGCTCCCACAAGCCTCTCTCAACAACCATTACAGTGAGTTATCAGTCTACATAAGGAACACAAACTTCAGTTAATATGTGTATTGTAAATATTAGTGGGTTTTGCAAGTATCCATCGAAAAACTTCAAAAAAAATGGGTTAAAAATCCCATCGGATCAGAACAGAATATAATACTTATACAAGCAACCACCTAAAACACCCTTGCAACTGCAACCACATAGGATTTAATGATATTATGAACATCACTATCTTTTAAGCAAGAGAAAAAAATGAGCAGATTGCGACCACTTTTTTACTCTTCAATAATCAAACATATCTATCAAACAGGACATGTTTCCTGTTTGAAGAGTTACGCTAAGGTTAAACCCTGAACCAGAATTGAGGAACCGCACCTAAGCCGGATGTCTGGCAAGGAAACAGACACACAAATCCCTCTGGGGTTTCCATTTCTTTGGCACAATGATGCCCTTTGGGAAGCAGGATGTTGGGACTCACTACTTAAACTTCACCGCACACAAGCCCAGCTAGTTATCATCCAATACTAAGGCATATAGGAGAGTAAATAATGCTAAAAAAAGTGGCAGAGTGACTTTAGAAACTGTGAAATTTGATACCAATTGACATCTCGACAGACTTATAAAACATTAACTCAACAGTGGTGGAGGAAACCTTAAAGATTCTAAATCTGGTTCCATTTATCGATCCATTAATGATTTTTTAGTACTTTAAAGTAATACTTGTTTTGGTGTTTTTAGACTAAAATGTATCACAGTGTCCACAAAAATATGAAGCAGCACATCTGCTTTGAAAACTGATAACAATAAGAAAGGTTTCCTGAACACCGACCCCAAATTTTTGAAGGACAGTGAACATATTTTATGAAATCGCATCATTAAAGTGTCTGACCTTCAGTTTTCCTCTGCAGTTTTCTCAAGGCCCGGACGAGTCCTTTGAAACCTTCGAAGCTCTTGTCGTGTTGGCTGTAGAGGAGAATTTTCTTGGCATCGATGAACAGTCGAGAGATACTGTAAATGATGACAACGACACACACGTGAGGGGAAGTTGTTGTAAAGTGTTTCCTTTTTAAAACAGCATATATAAAGTATATATATTCTGTAAAATCCAAAATAGACCCAAAGCTTGATATACTTACATGGAGTCATTGAAGTTGCCCACCATTCCAGGCGTCTCTCCAGGGGTAGGGTAGCGAAAGCAAGGGTTGTTGGCATTGCAGATGATGCCCTGCACCCATGGTAAAGTCCCCGCTGAGGGCATGGCCTTATTGGGAAAGTGGCCTGGAAAAAACAGGACAAAGCAATCAGATTTACAACAAAAGGAATGACCTTTGCAACCATATTTCTGTAATCTAAAGTATTTAATGCAATAAAATGTTATTTTATTGGAGTAACCATGCTCAATGAGACCACAAATGTGCATTAATAACGTAAATTATTATTTTTATTTCAATCATGACAACTCTAGATATAGTTTTAACATGTTGATGAACACGGCAATGTTAATCTATTTGGTCTTGGCGAACTAGATATGCTACACTGCTGCTTTCTGCTGGTGTTTATTGCTGCAGCTGCAGAGCAAGTATGGACTTGCTACTGCTAATAGATCCACAGATGTGCTGCTGTGAGCATGTAAGATATGCTGCTGCATAAATAGACATACAGAAATCCCATAGCAGATCTAGGCAGGTGGAGGTTCCCAAAGGAACTCTGATTGCGCTGTAGAACCAGTTTACGGCAAATACTGAACCAGACTATTTAAATGTAGAACAAGCAATCTCATTGGCTGCAGGATCAGTAGAAGCCAATCAGCTTGTGCCATGTGGTAATGATGTGATTGCTTGCAGATTGCATGTAAAGGACCTATCGGCCTGTGCCATCTAGAGTTTCATGACTGAACTAGATATGTCATGTTAACTTTAAAGGATTTTTTGGATATTTTATGGCTTTTAACAGATTCCTTTCAAAAGTACTGTCGTGTCAGCTGTATATAGAGTTTGTGGGATGAAAAGTTTACCTATTTCACAATATGTGCATAGACAACATTACAGTTTGCTCTTCCTAATATAATTCCTGGAAACATCCGTGCCGATATTCTTTCTCATTTGTTTGAAAGGTGTTTTTTTACTAAAAGGTAAACAAAAAGGTACTAAAAGGTGTTTTATATATATATATATATATATATATATATATATATATATATATATATATATATATATATATATATATATATACATACAGATATACTGTAATATTTTTCTTCTTCCTAATCTTCATTTACAAGTTTTGAACTAACTGTAAAATAGTAAACATTTAATTGTTTTAGTTCAAAGTACAGGAGCTGACACACTGCAAGAAAACCGTGTTTCAGAGATCTTGTGATATATCAAATTTCATGCGGTTCTTGGAGCTGTTTTTCTGTCCTTGACCTCTGCAGGGAACAGTGTGATTTCCAAAGAGGAGCAAATATTGACACACGAATGAAGTAAGACACAGTGACACAAGACATTAAATCCCATGTATTTAGGATCATTTTATTTTAAATTGAGCGTGCAAACCTTCTGCATTTTAAAGTAGTTATTATATATATATATAAAGTGAAATAAGCTTCACAGATGGTTTTATCTCATTTAGTTTATTTAAACAGATCCATAGTTTGCTGTATTGAGCAAGAAAAACACTAACCAAAGCTCAAATCTCATTCAATGCTTTTGCATTTATTCTTAATAAACAATTTAAAGATAAAATAAATGTTTGTTTGTTTTTTTGGCCCATCTTAGGCCACTTACATTCATGTTGCTCGTAGGGAGGATAATAGAATCGGACAGATATCAAGATGAAAAAGATGAAGAGCGGCCATATTATCTCAATCAGTAGCTGAATCTGGAAAAGAAAAGACACAATAATGTGATATTTACTCGTTTGTTCAAACTATATACATCCTGGATTGCTCTAATGAATCTGAATTCCAGTTCAAGAGAACTTCTTCTTCAAGAAAATCCAGTTTATCATGACCGTTAATGTGACCGTAACTGCTGACAAGGCATCTCTTGTTCAAACATTCAGTGCCAAGTGCAATACCAATATCAATATCATGATCACGTAATCAGCTTTTTGAAGTACATTCTCTTACAGGGCCTCTTTTAGAAAAAGTTGATATGTAAATAAATGACAAATACTTCACAAACAAGTGAGAGTTTCTTCAACAGCAACTTTAAAAATGCTACACAATATTCACAAATCCCAATTAGTTTGTCTTTTCATTTATGTATTTATTCAATCCTTTCAATACGACGGTTGGTGACCTTCCGAGCCTCACAGATGTCACCATACAGAAAAATGGGAGACTCCATTTGTTACAGCAGGCATATGAACTGCATTTTGATTGTTAGTTTTATAGGTACTTTTGATAAGTGTGTAAGTGATAAAAAGAACTTACAGTCTGTCTCCGTCTGTAAGTGAAGTTCTTCCACAACAGCAACCCCAACTGAGTGGAGACAGCCATCTTGCCACGGATCCACCCTGTCCGCACCGCCTCTCGCAACTGCCAACACAATAAGAAGCAAAAAAAAGATACGTGATGCCAAGCTCGATTTATTCATCCATAGTCGTCTATATCGAACACTTAAAAAAAAAAAGTTTCTCTTGCCATCGTCTCTGATGACGTTTTTACAGACAACTGGTCACATTAGATCGACCAATAGCAAACCACAACCTTTCAATCAATTCCCCATGAACAAAATCAAGGCGACCACCTGTTAAATGTACTACTATTGTACTGTGTAAAAATGTACATTTGGAAAGCCTTTTTGCCATCACATTAGATGATTAACGTTTTAAATCATCAATATGTTCAGTTAATTGTGATTGCATTAGTTCCGCCCTACATTTTTTCTTGTTTAAGAAGCCGTTTCACTCAAAATAGGGAAGAAAAGACTACATCAACTTCCGTTTCATGTCTACTTTAAGATAGCGAGGTCAAATGATAATTCAAACACAATGCTGTGGCATTGACACACAGTAGCTTATCTTCAAGTCAGTAATCTCATCTGTAAGACGCAATCATCTGCTATCAGAAAACTACAAGCAGTGAGAGGAAACAGAACAGTGTCAGTATGTGGTTAAATACACCATGATGTCCTGCTGGTGTTTTGATTAAATAATCTAATGCGTCTTCAAATTTAATTAAATCTTTCCTAACAAAAGGTAAAACTCAAGGCTTTATTATGATGTGTCATTTTTTTGTTCTTTAGATCTAATTAGTAATTAAAAAAGGCCTGGTTTCACAGCGAGGATCAGGCCTTGGTTCGATTAGGACATTTAAGTAGCTTTTATAAACGTGCCTTAGAAAAAAAAAAAAAAAACATTACTGGTGTGCATCTTGAGACAAAACAAAGGCACTATCACATTTTAGTCTAGCTTAAACCTTGTCTGTGAAACCAGGGGGTGATTTTTTTACATTTCTGATTTTAATGTGATTCGATTAATGTTTAAAACTTCTGTCCACCAAATCAAAGATAGAGTGGCATGAGCAACATGCAAGAAGCCATTTTGTTGCATTCAGTAAACATAAAGCAACTTTAACATAAACATTCCAAGAACACGGTGGATTTCTCCTGACATCATTGCCCATATTTGCCGTCTCTGTCGAAAGACCTGTATCATTCATTGGTAGCCTATGTGTTACACATCTTTTGTGCAGATATGGATCTGATTTAGGATTCTTATGCCTTTGTTTTTCATACATAACATCAAGAAGAGCGTCCCTAGTGGACGCGTCCATTTTTCTCCTTGTTTACCATTTTCTTCATCACCAAGCCTAGCAATTCTTGCACATAATCTCAGTTGTTTTATGCTCACTTTGCATGTAAAGAAAGATAAATAAATGCTGTCTCACGACTGACTTAAAATATGTAATATAAAGATGATGTAAGGGTTGTTTACACAATCTTTCCACTTCTGTGGAGCAAAATACGAAAGGACGTCTCATAATAGACATTAACTGCCGTTTTATCACCACACATGGATATAATCATAATGTTTTCAAGACGCAGAAGAGTTTTTCATTGTTCCGCAGAGGAGAGGTTACTGTCGGTCATTTCGCGCAGACTCGCTTCACGAGCAGATGCTGAAGCGACACGAGACCACAGTCTTCTTTGTCTGTCTTTTCAAGTTGTCATTCTCCACATAGCATACGAATGAAAACGACAGTCAATCATACTGAACTTTTCAACATAAATAAGAAGCATTTGATAGGCAACATCGCAACTCAGCAAGTGTTCGCGATTAAAGACACGATCGCGTTTCTGATTAAAACAGTAGCAGGTTAAACTACTCATATGTTTATGTGTCACTATAATTCAACGATAAAACATGACAGGTGTCATCAGTTTTAAGCATGAACGAATCTTTAAATGCATCACAAACCAACCAAATGTTTACGATTTTTTTTTTTTTTAAAGGAAAACAACAACAACAACGTGTTTCTGATTACACAAATAGCACTTTTAAGCAAAACATATTTATCTTTAAATAAGCAACAAAAAAAAAAAAAAGGAAACTCAACATTTTACTCACCGTTATTTCTTGCTTCGAAATGATTAGGCTAGTCCTTAGTCCTTCTACTGTAATTCCCTTTGAGTCGAGAGGAGAAACAGCTGTTTTAACGCTCTCTAAGCGATATTGTTGCTAGTGGTGTTTTGTGCTCATATGGACGGACCTTTTTCCTCTCCTCCATCCTTTTATAGCGATGCGCGAGGTTACTGTCGGTCAAATGCGCTGCTGTTTGTGTTCGAGCCTCCATATATGGAAAGCACGTGCGGACCCAAAACAGCTCTTAAAAGGGCAACGTGAATTTGCGCAAAATCCGTTTCTTCTTAAATTTACATGCGTTGAAGCTGATTAGATACTGCAAATATCAATTTAATATTAATTCTATTGTCTTGCAGAGAACACTGAAATTGGGATGTGCAGAGGAAGAGTTAACAGGCACTTTGGTAAATGTCAAAGTGATTGTCAAATTACCTTTTTTTACATTTCATAATCTGACATCTCTGCTTAACAATCTTGTTTTAAGTTGGTCTCGTCCTGGAATAGTTGGTGTCTAACTGATTGCAAGATTAGACTGGTGTGAGTTCTTTTTTCAGCAGGGCGAACAAGCCAAATCTAACATATTAACTAGCTGAAGTATATTTTCTGCCCACATAAATCTCATTGGAATAAAACGGATTGGAGAGAAAAATATCTTCTCTCTTCAGGTCATCAGGACCTCTGAGAAATTAAGGCAGGCTGTAAAACACTTAGACACAACCGACTGCATTGGCCTTGAACGAAGACACAGAGCAAGACAGATATAGCACTAGCTTATAATTTAACTGTGAAATCCTGGAAATCCATCTATCATGCAAAATATAATGGACAGTTCTAAACTAACATAGCACAGATGGCAGAAGTATGCACAATGACGGTTTAAAGTCTACGAAAACGTATGTTTGTTTAAAAAGAATCTTTGCAGACAATATCAAGTTATATTCGGTTAATCTATTCTTAAAATTCAGACAATACAGGAAGTGCATTCTGTGTTTTCTGGACTTTCTGCTTCACTGGTCCAGATAACTGTGAAGTTACCCATTAATAGATTAGTTCACCCAAAAATGAAAATTCTGTCATTAATTACTCACATTCTTGTCGTTTTACCCCCGTAAGGCCTTTGTTCATCTTCAGAACACAAATGAAGATATTTTTGATGAAATCCGATGGTTCAGTGAGACTCTATTGACATCAAGATAATAAACACTTTCAGATGTCCAGAAAGATACTAAAACATATTTAGCTTTACGAATCTTTTGTTTCAAATCGGTGATTCTGTTCATGAATCAAACTGCCAAATTCATGTGAATTATTGAAATTGTGAAACACTTATGACATAACGAAGCCTTGTTTACTGAAATCATGTGACTTTGGTGCTTCAAACCACTGATTTAAAACAAAAGAGTCGTAAAGCTTCATGAAGCAGTGTTTTGAAATCGGTCATCACTAGATATTGTTGAAAAGTCGTTTTTTTTTTGGGGGGTGCACAAAAAGTATTCTCATCACTTTATAATATTCAGTTTGAACGACTGTACTCACATGAACTGTTTTAAGTATGTTTTAGTATCTTTCTGGGCATCTGAAAGTGTTCATTAAATTGCTGTCAATAGAGACTCACTGAACCATCGGATTTCATCAAAAATATCTTAATTTGTGTTCTGAAGAATGAAGGTTTTATGAGTGTAGAACGACATGAGGGTGAGGAATTAATGACAGGGTGAACTAACCCTTTAAGATTTTAAAATAAAAAATATGTGAATGCATAGATGGAAGTGTGTCACTGAGGTCTTGTAACTTTTTCAGTTTTTGATTCCTTTTTTTTTTTAAAGGTCCTGGAATGTAAAGAATGATTTTTTAAAAGTACAATTATTGCAGGTAGTCCATGACATTATAAAAGTTGCATGCATTACAAATATATAGTGTAAAAATGGCGTAAAGCACGTCCCGCCGCCGGACATATCAACTACCCAAAAGTATTTAATGTCAACAGCATAATTCAGTGACGCTGTGAATCAATCATAATTCAGAAAAACAGAATCTGACCTGACTGTTTCTAATCACACAGCCAAAAAGAACACATTGATTCTAATTTGAACTGATGGAACGTAACATTGTGGCTTTTGTATTTTTGGTCATGTGATCAGCACTTTCATCCTGTTTTTCAGGCTGATCGTCTCTTTGTGTTTATGAAGCATGTGAGGCTGCCAAGTAAATAACGCTGCCCTCCTGCCCCAGTATCCTCTGCCAGTATTGTGGAGTTGAGCCTCAGGGACGACACGGCGCTGTCGGCACAGAGAACGAGAGCGAGCGAGCAAGCAGAGATAAACAAAGCATCTCAACATGACATGAAAACTCTTTGCAAAAGAAACCACAACCAGGTCTGAGCTGAGCTGAGAGAGGAAGTCCCACATTCAGACAGTGGTAAACTAAATACTTTAGTAAGACTTAAAGGAGTCGTTCATCCTAAAAGTTGTCATCATTTACTCACCATCATGTAATATCATATAAACCATCATATAAACATGTTTTTAATTCCATACCATGGTATTACCATCCAACACCATAATGATACTACCAAAGTGTTTTATAAGTATCATCACCTGCTTGTTGTCAAGCAATGCCACAGCACTTGGCATAAGTCACTTATCAACTGATATGTAACGAGGATGAACTGATTACAGCTTCAGTTTGTTTATATGGCACTGACACACTCTAGGTCCCAGCGTGAACCGCAAGAGCTGTTGCCCTTTTAAGAGCACGCGCCTTGGTTTTGATAAATATAATATTCACAGCAGCAAAATGTTGCCTTCGCATGTGAACTGATCCATTGCTTATAACGTTTTAAGTAAAACAACATGCTTTTCTGGTGACTGCTGCTAACAGTTCATTGTGGTGTGGTTAATAAACGTCTGTTATGATACCCAAGACGAAAAAGTGGGGGTCTAAACGCATAAGCACTATGACATAATCAGAACACGCTTGCTATATCATAATAAACTCTGTTAAAAAGCGACACAATCATTACATTTTAAATATCGCTCTCGTGATCTCCTCAAAGTCGCTCGAACTCGGGGAAAACGCGTTTGTGCGGTGGGTTTTAACCATACTAGCCATCTAACATGCTTTCAAATGATGGATTTATGCGTAGTCAAACAATATTTTACCAAGGAAGCACATATTCCCTTATTTTCAGGCTCCTCTCAGCTGCTGAGCACAAAGAGTCGGTTTGTCCGATAGTAACCCCGCGAAGGGGGAGGGGGTGCTGGATAAATATAGTTCCGAATACGGGAGCAGCTTAACATCTTTCTTCTGAATAAACGTGTTATACATTTTACTCGACGTTTCTTTACCTAAACCTATTCATTCATTGACTTGCCGCTGCGCGACAGGCTGATGAAGACGATTAGCAAAACACCACATCAAACCAAGTGTAACTATCAAGTAAATCAAGTGTATAAAACGCACGTTTAACGACATTAATGTAATACCGTGTAAAAGATGCAGGTTTAAAGAGAACAAGCGCTCTGCAGTGCTGCAATGACCGATAGTAACCTCGCCTCGTAGAGCCAGCAGCAGAAACTGGGTGAAAGGGAACGTGACGTCACTCGCGGTGAACCTTCTCGACTGCTGCGTTTACATGGTCACTAGCCGGAAGGCATCCAATGCTCTTTAGAGCTATGCATTCATCAGATAGGTCTACAAGTACCTAGTTTCTGGTATGCCACCGATTTGAAGCCAGGCCAGTTAGGACAGCTAGTTGAAGGGAGAACTGTTGCATGCAAAAACATTACATCCTCTAACATGATATGGAATGCCATACAGTTACATAGACAAAACAAAATAATGGCATTACATTTTTTATCGTATTGTGGTGTATAGAGTTTAACGGAGACCGGTTAGTAAGATCTGTGCGGGTAAGCCTCAAAAGGCGCACTGACGCTAGAGACTGCGGGCTTTGTTAGCGCACATGCCTCCCATGCTGGTAATGAATCCCGCCCACAGAAGTGCGAATAAAACCAATGTTACATTGGTGCCGTGACCTAGTTGGGAGTGAGGTTTAGGGGGGTGAGTATAGCCCTGGTTATACTTTGTTTTTTTACAACTACGCTAGTGTACGCAATCGAACGCACACCCTTGCAAAGCATCGACTTGTAGGCATACACAGGCGTTCGACGCATACTCAGTTTTGAGCAGTCTCTCACCACGTGTTACAACCAATGTAAACATCTTTGCTAGAGTTGCACAAATGAGGGCACTTTCTAACCTCTTTGTTTAATCTCTCGTCTATGAAGGCCTCCATTGGTGCAGTAGCTCGCATGCGTTCCGGTCTGTTCTGTTTATGCAGTTTTTTTTATGCAGAGGGAACGAAATAGTAAATCGTACACCCGTTTTAGTTAATTGAAGAAACGAAATGGTAAGTTGTACACGTGTTTGTGGCGAGGGGGGCATGGTTCAGCGAGGTCTGCAGCGGGAGAGCGAATCGGGAGAAGTGGGTTAAGGGATTGGCGTGGAGAGACCAGATAAAGGGGGAGCTGAAGGAGGAAACGAGCGAGAGAGAGACGGACTGCTGACTGCTGTGGGACGAGAACGCGGTGGTTCTACGGAAAGCAATTTTAGTATTGATTGAAGTTGTTGATATGTAGCGCGGGAAGCGCAAACTTATGTTGTGTCAATTAAGAAATAAAAGTACAGCAGCAGCAGTCCAACCCGACCCTGTCCTCTTCCTTCCTACACCCCACACGTCCTGTCTTCGTTACAGTGTTTTAGTAAATTGAGGGAACGAAATAGTAAATTGTGCGCATGATTTAGCCTACTAGATTTTTTCTGCATGTCATGTCCGGGGCTCCATATTATATGTGAAAAACGCAAAGGAAAAACTTTTCCGTTTTTCGTACCTCTTTGAACAATCTCTCGTCTATGAAGGCCTGCATTGGTGCTGTAGCTCGCATGCGTTCCGGTCTGTTCTGTTTATGCAGTCTTTTTTACGCAGAGGGAACGAAATAGTAAATCGTACACCCGTTTTAGTTAATCGAGGAAACGAAATAGTAAATTGTACACGCGTTTTAGTAAATTGAGGGAACGAAATAGTGAATCGTCCCCATGATTTAGCCAACTACATTTTTTTCCTGCATGTCATGTCCGGGGCTCCATATTATATGTGAAAAACGCAAAGGAAAAACTTTTCCGTTTTTAGTACATTGATGACATGTAAACACACGCTTAAACCTGAAATCGTTTGCAAGGAAAGTGCTTTTGCTTTCTATAAAACAAAGTAACAGGGTAAAATAAAGTCAAATAAATAATGAGAATGACTGATGATTTATTTCATGTTGAGATATGGTGCCTAACCTTATTGCTCGGGTTATTTTATTTGATTATTATTAGCTTAATCTGGCCATTATGTACCATATTTTTACCATGTGCATATAGCAATACAAATTAATTGAGCCTACTATTTTGCAAAAAGTTCAATAATAACAGTTTGATAAGTCTTGTACAACCTGGTGGTGGTTATTTTCATTTTTTCCACTTGCAAACCTTTCACTTTGGCTCATAATCCCACATTCCTTCTTATAAAGAAACCACATAGTCATAGTTCATTAAAATGATTGCAGAAAGTGATTTCAAAACAGTTACTTCAGCTAGAATAAACTGCTCCAGAAGTCTGATAGCCTGGATATAACATGTGTGCTCTCTCTTCAGGCCTCGTCTCTGTGCTGAAAGCCTAGCAGCTGGTGTCAGACAGAGAGGGACATTATAGGGAAAACAGCTGTGAGGAACTCACTGTCACCCACACATGTGACTGTCCTACTCAGCTTTTTGTTAACATCATCTGTACGTTTTTTGAACCAGGATGTGCGGTTTAGGGCCCCTCAAAAGGGACGAAAAAGTGCTGACCGCATACACAAACCAAATACTTATTGTTTAGAGAGAGAGACCTACAGTAAGGCAGTCGTTATTAGCAGTCGTCAGCATTGCTTTTGATTTATGAATATTAACCTGTACCTAAATAAGGGGCTATTATTCATGCAATTATTTCTGAACTTGCAAGCATTCATTAAGCAAGAACCTGCAAACCTCATTTTTCACTGAAAAGTACAGTAAATATTGTGATTCTAAATGTTCTGATGCCTTTAAGTTCAACTGGCAAATGGATTGTTTCTCATATGATTATCCGATATATATATATATCACCTGGCGTTTTGGGAAACCCGTAGTTCATATATGTTTGCTTCCCAAAATTCCACGTGAGATATTTCCATGAAACCGATGCCTAAACATCACTCCACGTGAATCTCATCAACTTCATGTTAATCTGCGTATTGCTCAAATCAGGTAAACATCACTGAACATACATTCTCGCTTGAACCTTTGATTCCCTCGTGTATGTGTTTTTGTGATGCCACAAAGTTCACCATCCGTTTGTGTGGGTTTCAATTTAAGTGATACTAGCATTTAACGTTGTAGATAGTCTTAAACGGTTGCAACTGCATGCACTATCCTACAAGTCCCAAGAGCTTGTGGGACCACCTTTGCCAGTAGTTTCATTTTCCTTGCTTAAGTCTTTATCAGCATTGCACATGTTTGATATTGGAATTTGTCCATTCCATTCCAGCATTTCTCAAGCTCTATCTGAAGGAATGGGAACTGAATGTGAACTGCATTTTTTATATCATTCCACTAACGCTCAATTGAATTACAGTCTGGACTTTGACAGGGTCTCTCCAGGACATTCATCTTTTGGGGTTTAAGCCCCTCCGCTGTCACAGTTCTCTGGTTATTGTCCTGTTGTGAGCTGAATACAAAATTATTCCCAGTTCCAGCGCTCACGCAAATTGAAGCATGTTCTCATCAGGGAGGTTCATCGTCAGAACGTTTTGTACTTTTTCTTCTTCTTTCAGCAGAGAAAAATTCCCAAAGCGTGATCCTGTCAGCACTATTGCATGAATGTTTCTACAGTCATATGCTCTATTAGATTATATCTCATAGAAGTCCGTTTTGGGCTGATCACACTGAGAGTCTCCCATGAGTTTGCCAAACTCCAGCTGAGATGTAATATGAGTTCTCACAAAGGCTTTTTGTGATACAAGCCAGCTATTGTCTCATTACAGTTTTCCTCAAATGTGGGTCCCTTAGAGCTTTACTTATTGAAAACAATAATTATTATATAATCAACTGTGAAATATGCAGTTGGTGATCAAGAGACAATTATTCAGGAATGAGCTTAGGCTTGATCAGATATGCAGTACATTCAAAGGTGTCTGTGGATTTGCTTTTTATTTACCTTTTTTCAACTTGTACAGAAATGACAGTGTTTACTGTCATAATAACAGAGAAAATTCTCAAATAAAGCCCATATCCAAGCTTTTCTTTCATCTATAAATAATCTGAATAAATGAATATGAGACTGTATTATGCAGTATTCTATTGAAGCTTGTGTCCGCTGACTTTTTTTTCCTCACATTTGTTACAATGTTAGAATTGTGAGATATAAAATTAGAATTGCGTGCTATAAACAAACAATTGACCCTTCGCCTGCAGTTTGATTGACAGGCGGTCTAACCAATCATAATCCCGATCCCACCATTTTGTCCGACAAAGCAGTCAGGGGAGTTAGTAGATTAATGTCGGCGAACTTGAACTTGAAAAATTGTCTTTCCGTGCTTGAAACAACATTCATTCATTCATTCATGTTTATTTGACGCAACAAATGAACTAGTATGAAGAGATGATCGGTTCACGAGGAGCTACAGCGATCTGTCACGACACTATACGCTATTTATTGTTTAAACTTCTCTAAAAAATTACAATATTTTAAATATGAAACTGTTTCATATGAAAACCTGCTCTGTCTTGTCTGTCGACGCATGTTGTCTTTGTATTTTTACTTCGTGAGAACATGATGTGTGGCGTGAGAGCGTATGGCTTGTCGGACATAGCAACAGTAACTAAAGGGCGCGGGGCTTTGCGAAGGGTCAATTGCGATTCTGACTGCAGCTCAAACGCGAACTAGTAGTGAGTATATAGCACGAGTTTATGTTTATATTTGGTGCTGAAATTAGGCTAGGGTTAGTGGTATTATATGTAGGCCTCTTAGCCAAAAATCTGTATCAGATGCACGTCAGTGGAAATTACTCACTGCCATGAGATGGGGTTCGCTTTTCTCATAATTGTGAGATATAAACTCGCAATGGTGAGTTAAAAAGAAAAATTCTGATGAAATAAATCTCGCAATTCTGCAACCACTGCAAGTTTACATCCCCTAATTCTGAGAAAAAAGTCAGAATTTCATAATTTTTTATTAAGTGGCCAAAACGATAAAAGCCTTTGATATTATTATATATTCTTTATAAACTGCCCTTGTACCGTCTTTTCACCAAACGAACCTCAGATTGTGTGATCACATCTTTGACCTGGCACTGTTGTTCAAATGAAGAGGGAACTGTTGACTCAGAACATTACCACTGACCTTGCTGAGACCTTGGAGGTGAGCGAGATGAGACCAAAATAACTCACGAATCGATAGCCTTTCAGACGGTCTGTGTGAGCCGAGTGTGACGCTGCACTATATGTGAGCTGAGTTTGAATGCGTGTGGTTGATGATACAGAGCATGTGTGTGCACACGTGAGAGACGCTCACCTCAATCAATCTAGCTTCCAGTTCACCTACAGTAGATAACCTCCAAAGCTTCAATGATGGAAATGACTATAAAATATGTGTAGTATTTGTGAGGGACCAAACAAAAATTCTACATTTTTTGCTTTCAAAGATAGTGTAAATGTTTCCATACGTCAAATTTGGGTATAACATGCATACAGAACATGCATTGATTTTTTTTTCTGTGCCCTGTTGGAGTAAGGGTCGTTCTTCCTGTCTTTACCGGCACACGCGTCAATAGTTGGGCTGTGGTCAATTCAACAGGGAATAGGAAGGGAGATATTCTGAGTAAGGCATGCAATAAACAGGAAGTCATGTGAAAGAGGCTTCATGCATCATACTAAAATAGAGATATGAGAATAAATGTTGCAATCACAAAGTCTAACGTTCTGCATTTCTGTTAGGCCTATATCCTATTAAAAAAAACTTTTTAATGCTGAACAATTCTCTCCTTCAAATTCTCTTCGAGAAAAAAAGACAAAATATATATATATATCTGTCACGGATCTGTTTATCTGTTACAGTTTACAGAAAGAACAATGTGTCCTGAAGTGTTTTTTAAACCTTCAATTGGCTTTCACAGGTTGCTTTCCTCCCCTAACTAAAAATATAAGCAATGGCGCCATCTAGTGGTTGCTGACCGCCACATAATAAAAAACAACATCAAAGTCAAGTGCATTAAAAAATGAATGCGTTACACTAGTTAATGTAGCAGTTTTCAAAAATAGTTAAGTATTCAATTGCAGTCATTTAACACCCGATTTTCTGAAGAAAATAGAACACAATTCACACGTTCAGATGTCCAGAGAGCAACTAAAACATCTTGAAAACAGTTCATGTGGTTCAATCTTAATGTTATAAAGCGACGAGAATACTTTTTGTGCGCCAAAATTTTTTTTTAAAATAACGACTTTTCAACAATATCTAGTGATGGCCGATTTCAAAACACTGCTTCGAAGCTTTATGAATCTTTTGATTCAAATCAGTGGTTCAGAGCGCCAAAGTTTGGTAGTTTGATACGCGAACCGAATCACTGACTCAAAACAAAAGATTCGTAAAGCTTCGAGGCAATGTTTTGAAATCGGCCATCACTAGATATTGTTGAAATCATTATTATGTTTTTTTGGCGCACAAAAGGTATTCTTGTTGCTTTATAATATTAAGGTTGAACCACTGTACTCACATGAACTGTTTTAAATATGTTTTAGTATCTTTCTGGGCATCTGAAAGAGTTAATTGTCTACACTGTAATGAATTGCTGTAAAAATTACAACAATATTTTACAGCAGATGGCTGTATTCTTAATAATACAGCATATTTCTGTAAACTGCAATGCATTCTGGGGGGCGTGGCGGTTTGACTCGAAATGACAGGATATTACTGTAAATTTCAAGTATAAAGAGGCATTGTAGGATTTTCAGCGGTTGAGATTCTGGTAGCAGCAAGAGAGAGTGGTCTACAACTGTGGTAAGTGACTTATTTAATTTAAAAAAAATACAGCAAATTTAAAAAAAATTGTTAATCAAAGAATACAGTAAAATTCTGTAACTTATAGTAATGGTACTGTAAAAATTACAGTAACTGGCTGGCAACCCTGCTGCCAGTATTATACTGTAAAATTTACAGGTAATTTTTAACAGTGTAGCTGTCAATAGAGACTCACTGAACCATCGGATTTCATCAAAAATATCTTCATTTGTGTTGTGAAGATGAACGAAGGTCTTACGGGTGTAGAACGACATGAGGGTGAGGAATTAATGACAGAACTTTCACTTTTGGGTGAACAAACCCTTTAAAAATGATTATCTAACCATTTTTGTCTGCTAGTTTGTTGGCTGAAGATTCAAATCAGCCGTCAGTCATGCTATTTCATTATTCTGAATAAGTCAAATATATTTTTATTATAATAAGGAATATTGTCATAATTTCTGTTGTTCACTTTAATGCATCTTTGTTATTCACACTCAACATCAAACAATGCGACCATACATTATTCGTTTTGCACATATATCTTTAGTTTACAACAAAGCAGGCGTAAAAGCTGAAAATCATCATCAATGTATTTAAACGTCCAAGCATTTAACTATATCATTTTTTTATGACTATACTGTGATTTTCGATAGCCTAATAAAAAGTTAACTTTCCACTTTATTTACAATACAAATCATAAGCACATTATCAGTGGTGTAAACTTCACATCATAAATATAGCACATATATAATGTGAACAAGACAAAAATAAACTGTATAGTCAAGTTATTGTAGTTTGTTATTTACATTCATCGGACCTTGGTTTTTGCACCAATGTATGTGAGAATTGTTTATGAAATTCACAAATAAAGCCATTATTTCTGTCACTCAGTGGACGCAGCATATATTATACACATCATTTAAAGTCATTTAACTTATTTTCTGACATTGCTTTATGATTCATCAGACAACCAGGCTCAAAGTTTGTTGGCTCAGAATATGTTAAGTTTACATTCAGTTAAACTTTTGAAGCCAGTCTCTCAGATCAGACTGAGATACTTCAATACAGAGGGAGAAGCGCTGCCTATGGTCAGAATGCACAATATTACATGCATGCAATATATTAAGATCAAAATGTGCAGTTCACAAACCAGAAGCGTAATGAATTTCAGCATCATTTTAGCATTATAACACCTTTATTTCCAGGATGATCATACAACGTGATGAGGTAGTGTAGCATACTACTTTTTATGTTTATCATGTTTTAAATGTTTATTATTGCATAATGTGTACTATGTCATGTTCTATTTTTCTTAATTAGAAGGCAGTATGCAGTATATACTAGGCAGCACGCAGTAGTAAGCTAGACTACACTGAAAATGTTCGAAATTCTCCACTAGGAGGCAGTGTTACTTCATCACGCTGCAGATTTGAGGGCATTTGGTCTCATGCTTAAAATACAATAAATGTCTCTCATTTATTATACACTTTTTATTAAAAGTATGACTATGATAGAGCACGATCAGATGCACCCTTCAGCTGAGCTGCTCGCTTGCAAACACTGGCTCTCTGTGAAGACAGAGTTTAGTAGCTGCTGTGTTTTCGTCTTTGACCTCGACCTGACACTGGGACTTGGTGCTCTTTCGGTTGCTGCGGCGGGGGTCGTCGCCGTGGATGCTGGTGTCGATCCGCGACAGGGTGCACATGCTGCTCTGGTTGCGTGGATGGAGACGGGTGGGACGGAGCTCTAGCTCATCGTAGCTTGATACATGGATAAAGGGACACCACCTGAAGGCCCTTTTGAAGCCGGCCCTAAACCTGGAAATGAATTCCATTAATAATATTAATAATAATACTATTAGTATTTTCAGCATATAAATTATACATATAATTCATAATATTTTCAACATCTAAATATATATATATTAGGGGTGTGCACGCAGTAATACAACTCTGTTTGCTACCAGTAAAAAGCACTGAAGAAAAGACGATGCTGGTACGTTTGCAATCAAGTAGAAAATTAACTTTATAATTAGATTTAGAAGTTAATGCAAAACCTGCCTTATGTGCAATTGGGCCTTCAGTTTGATTGACAAGCGATCTGACCAATCATGACCCCGAATCCGCAATTTTGTCCGACAAGCAGTCTGTCCTCTTTGCTCCGCCATGTATTTGTCACAGCGTGAGAACATGATGTGTGGCGTGAGAGCGCATAGCAGCAGGAACTAAAGGGGGCGGGTCTTTGCGAAGGGTCAATTTACAATTTGTTGTTGTTGTTTGAATGCTGTTTATTATATTTAAAAATAAACACCAACTGAATTTAATAGTTTGGGCTCTGTTGTTAATTGTAACCTTTAATATAATAATGTGTAAGTAAGGGCACCATAAACCCCTAATATATATATATATATATATATATATATATATATGTATGTATATACAGCTGCAATCAAAATTATTCAACCCCCTTAACCGGCAAGAAATTTTGCTGCTGAAATTTTATGAAAACAATTAATCAAAGGCATCAGTAAACTATTATTCAAAGTTTATTAATACACATTCGAGTCATTCCGAGAATATAAAGTTGATGAAAAATGAAAAGAAAAAAAAAAATCAAACTGGCTCTAAACTTTTGTGAACAAAAATATCCAACCCCCAAAAGTCAAATTTTGTGCAGAATCTTTTATTCTTTACAAACTCTCATAAACACTGCCTGTTAGTGGTACTGTCTCCTCTCTAATGGAATCTTGGCCCATTCCTTGCTGAAAAAGCTTCCAGATCACTGATAGTCTTTGGTTTCCATGTCACCACAGCTTTCTACAAATCCCACCAAATATTTTCATTGAGATTGCAATCTGAAGACTGTACATGCCACTCAAGAACATTCTGCAACTGATGTCTGAGCCAAGCTTTAGTAGATTTGGATGTATACTTTGGGACGGCTGTCCTGCAGGAGAGTCCATTCATCATCAAGCATCACCATCTTCGCCAAAATTCCTTGATACTTCAAAGAATTCATGATCTCCTTCATGTAGTCAAGATTTCTACTTCCTTCAACAGCAAAGAACCCATAACAAGACTGGACCACCATGTTTGACCACGGAGATGGTGTTCTTCAGCTCATAAGCTTTGCCTTTCTTGAACCAGACGTACTGCTGATCCATGGGTCCAAAAAGTTCAAGTTTGGTCACATCCCTCCTCAAGACATTCTTCCACAACTCCATAGGTATATCCAAATGAACTTAAGCACATTCAAGTCAGCCTTTTATTTTCTTCTTGAGCAGAAGAACTCATCAGTTACAGAACATATCAGTTGAAAAGAGGACAAATCGTTGGAGCGCATCTCGCTGGCTCATCTGTGACCGGAGAGAAGTGAAGAGGTGGATCACTGATGGTTTGGGCCACAATATCATGGCATTCCCTACTGTGCAATGACAACTGAACCAATCTGGAGGACAACGAGCACCTAATGGTTCAAACATTGTACTTTGAAAAGGGGTGCCGTGTATTAGTGTTTAGACCTGCTAAAGACCAGATGTTTTTCTCCATGGGCGGATGTGGCAAACAATTAATTTTACACCCTGACTGTAAATTTGCATATGAGTGTTTCATTACCTGCCATTCAGACAGCAGTAAATAATCGGGTTGTACATGGTGGAGCTCATGGCCAACCACAACACAGACAGATAGACCTGCTGGATGGACTTCCACTTGTTCAGCCGCTTGTTTAGGCCCGTCACAATGAAATAGATGTGATAGGGCAACCAGCAGAGGGCAAAGGTCACCACCACCACAATCATCATCTTCACCACCTGAGGAGAGAGGAAACGATTATCTAAAGTCTCAACATGAAGCATATGCAAGCAAAACATGAGTCGTTTTCTTTTTTTTTTTTTTGGCTTCTTGCGTCCTGGAACAAAACCGCATCAGGGAAAGCCACGGCTCAGCTCATGTAAGAACTCCATCTGCCGACTCAAAGCCATCTGCTGTCATTGTTCGGTGAACAAAAACTCAAACCTGAAAACATATAATGAATGACTAGAAGAATTGTGACCGATAGTGATTTGGCTCCACGCTGAAAGCTTTTGCACCGGTCATCAGTCAAAGCTCAGGTTTTATCATGAAAGAGGAGGAAATTGCAGTGTGCCGAAAAGTAGTAGATAATTGTATATTTCTAATGAATATAATTCCCCCAAAGGGCAATTTTTTGCTTTGATTTGATGTCCCTGGCATCAGGTTGTCAGAATGGAGCGTATTGTTCTGGTGTCAAGGAGTCATTCGTTCTCGTTATACTAAACAGCCTCACATCTCGCACAGTCGGACTAGCAGCATCCGGCACTCTTTGCAGCACATTATTCTAAGTACACACTATTTATGCAGGAAGAGCCTGTCTGACCAACATGCCAAGTGACCAACCCTGGGGTTTTTTTCAAGCACCATTTTTGATATTGAAAATCTATTTGCTCGACAATGTTGTCTCCATATGGTGTGAGTTTGATGTCTGAGACTAAACAACACGACGGAGAACAAAGACCTCTGGCTGAAGGTTTGGCTGCATCAAACACTTGCCCTTGCCTGCAATTCATATCATTCTCCTTTGTTTTATAAAAACTATATAAACGTCCATTGTTAATGCTAACGCTTCCCAGGCATTTATTCATCACGTTTTGAATACAACATACAACCATCCTTCATTCTCCAAGATTCAAGGTCCTCTGCTCGATTTAGTATGAAAAGCCACTCACAAAGTCTCATTAATTTGCGCATAATTTGACACGCACCTGTTGGAAAAGACAAAGAAACACCGTCCATCATCAATCAATGAACACTTTCATTTGCACCTTGTCTGTAAAGAGGCGACAAGAGTCTCGTACCCTGAAGAGACCCTGTAGTTTAATGAGTAATGCGACTCAGTGGAATAATTCCTGATTGACAGTTACACAAAGCAGAGAAAGGTTAGGTATGACGTAACCCTACCAGCGGATACGATGGCAGGAGTGTCAGAGAACCTGCCCTTTTTATGCCAGTTTGACACAGGTTTAGCTAAAGTTTTCAACGGAAGCGTATAAATGGTCTTCAATCAGTGTGAAAGCACAATGTCTTTTAGCAGGGCAGGTGAACATGACCTGTCACGAGCTCACAGCTAATTTTCTACTTATTGTGGAGACACCGTGCTGACATTTCTCACCCTTTTACAACATCATTCTGCAAAGGGAGCGCTAAAAATACCCTGGATGAGGTCTAATGTTTTTTTACTGCAAAAATTTGAGTTGCACCTTCTATAGATTATTTTCTTTATATAGAAAATTCGGTCATCATCTACCCACCTTTAGGTCACTCAAATATTTTTCTCCATTTGTCCCCGATTTTTCTTGGTTTATCAAAAATAATTATGAAGAAAACCCATTCTGTTGGATGGTGTTCTGAATGGCTGTACATTGATATGTAGTGTCAGTTTTGGATGATTTCTCGAGGGTTGTTAGGGAGTTTTTAGGGCACTACTAAATAAAAACTTTTACAGAACAAATATAGAAATTGCTCATGATCTGTGCAAGATTTTAGGCTTTTAAACATTTTTCCCTATGAAGACTCTGAAACCTGCTGGAATCCTTTCCATTAGATTTCAGCCAATCAGCACGTTCTTCACAATAATGACTGGGCTTCGGGAAAGGTGAGAAAACAAGTGCTTAAAGCCAGCGTAATCCTGCGGTTATATTTGAAATGTTTCCGTAATCTCTGCATCAAAAACAAAAGTACTGGATTACATAGAAAGATCACAGTCATTAATATGAACCATTTTAGCACAATATGAGATGAATTGTCCTAGATTCATCCCTGAGACGGAGCTATCATTGTTCCACGTGTGCAGGCGTGTGTCTGAAAGCTCACAAAAAAGCTCAGAGCTGCCCGGCGAGATAAACCAGACATGACCTTAATCTGTGGAAAAACCTCAAATAAATATAACAATACAGTACATACCCTCAACACAGGTAACAATAAATACATAGATTAATTTCTATGATTTACAAATGCATGGGTTCATTTCTTTAACACTGTCCTTTAGTCACCTCATTCTGACAGTCCTACTGAGGACAGAGAGATTATTTGAGAGAGAAATCATTCGGTTTTTACATGCAGTGTAGCGAAATATTTTCTCGCCGATCTGACGAATACTTTCACTTTGAAAGTTTTAAAAGACTCATTTTTGTTACACTTTATTTCGATAGTCCACATTCGACGAACTATAAGTAACTTTGCAACTATATGCCAACTAATTCTCATTAGTTGGGATGCCGTCGAAAATTATCAACCGAAAACAGTTTTTGGCTGAAATGGACGAAAATATAAGCTGAAAATCTATGGCTATGCTCCATACACATGCTCTCACCCATTGTCCAGGATCCGCACTAAATCCAGTAATTATGCTATATATTCCCCTAACCTTATGAATCATGAAAGTATATATATTACAGCGTCATCTCGTATGTCTGAGAGTTTAATAAAAAACTCAAAAACCTGCAATTTAAAGCTGCAGTCTGTAAGTTTTGCCTTTTTGTCGCCATCTCTGTTTGAAACCTGCAGTTACTTGCAGAATTATCATCTTTACATGGGTTGTGCATCGGCACTGCTCCTCAGCGCGGACGAATCTAATGTTTGCTGTCAGTCACCACACCGGTGGATACTGTACTTCAGAATCACAGATTCTACATCTTGGAAGTATGACCAAAATATGAATATTCACCGGAAAATGTCATCTGAACAAGTAAGTAACATGTTTTTTTCCTTACAATAAATGGCGCTACCAATGGTGAGTAAATCTAACGATCGCTTAGCTCATATCACATCAAACCGTGCAAATTATTATTATTGTTATACTCAAGTTGTTCATGTTAACACCAGTATTGTGTAATTGTGTATTTAATGTGTATTAGCGTTACCTGTAGATTTCACTGCCCAGTCAGAAGTCTTTTGCTTTTGACTATGGGTCAAAATCTCCAGTTGTCGCTGATGATTGTCATTTGGACCTTTCTGATTTACAATCCACCATCAAAATGATCAGATTAATTATTCCAGCTGCTGTGAGAAAGGCTAAAAATGATCCGCTGCCAGCAGCATCCTCACGTGTGATACTAGCTGGGACTCATTCTTTCTGGTTACAGACGTGTGAGGTAATGACGCAAAGACGAACGACTGCATGCTCGAATTTCCCGTTTAGCTTACCGTTGTGAATCGGCTAAGATAAGGTGATAGTTTTGAACACTGGCTGGTTGGATAATGGATAATTGGTTACTTTTTAACCAAAAAAAAAGTTACAGACAGCAACTTTAAAGAAGTTTTCTAAATATCTCCTCTCCATCCCCTCCATAAAAATGGTTTAGTCCAATGGGTATTAATTATTTCAGCTCAGTCAGTGACAAACAGCAAATCAAAATAAAGTGTTAGCAGTTGTTAAGTCTACTAATCCTAATGACATTCTTCAATATGTTGAGTGTTCTGCAGAAGAAAAAGTAATACAAGTTTGGAAAGACATGAGGGACTAGCTACAGTTTTGATCTTCTACCACAATGTATGCATTTCCAAACTCAGACTTTTTGAACAAAACTGGGACAAATTTGATTATCCTCTTACCTTCCTTTTAGCACGCAGTTGTCCAACATAATTGTCCGATGAATCCCCGGGAATCTCTCCTCCCCAAAGTGTCACCCCGACTATAGTGTAGGTGATACCCATCACCACTAGGGGCAGCATGTACACCAGCACCGTTACTATGATATGATACCTGCACAGGTGAGAGGAGAGGAAGCCGGCGTGAAAAACAAGTGGCTTTTATGCTCCCCAAATGATAAAACCAAGTACATAATGCTCGGGTTGGATATTTAGACAATAGATTTAGATTGTGAGTCAGAATGACTGTTTACACTTCTCACACACCATTTGGCCACTGGTAAATAGGTAATGTGTTTGGTTTACAGTGTTTCTCGCCTCACTGGCAGATGGCACTTTGTGAATAGATAGCAGGAAATGTCAAGCCAGAAAGAGCATTACCAATATTTGAGGAGTGGAAGCAGAGCTTGAGAAGTGAAGGCTGTACAGAAATTACAATCAAGCAGAAGAAAAGCCAATCAGGCATTGCCAAATCATCGTCTTGCTGTCAACACATGCGATTCTAAGGCTGAGTGAAATCCACCTCATTACTGACTGATTGGGAACTTTTGTTTGGTACAAATAAATCTCTTACATGAACGAATCCTCAGCAGGTCTCGGCCAGGCAACGTAGCAGACGGTTCTGCGGGGCATGGTTCTCGTGGTCGAGTAGAAACACAGCGGGAAAGCCAAAATCACCGCCAGCGCCCAAATACAGAGAATCACCACTTTAGTGGCGGTAGCTGACAGACGAGGCTTCAGAGGGTGAATTATGGCCATGTACCTGCACAAAGAACAACATGGAGTTTTTTCTGGCTGTCGACAGTATTTTGAGATTTATAGATGTTAGTCAGCACCATATTTAATTTGTGACAGGAATGAAAACGACATTGTGAGGGATGGAATACAGTGGGTTGAATGGATTTTACTGGTGTTTAACATACCGATTGTTCATCTGACGATGTCTTTTTTCGAAAACACTAGTCAAAAACTCCATAAAACAGTTAAAAGTTGTGAAAAATATGTGATCTAGGACCTTTATGCAGAATGTGCCATTGTAAAGACTGTACTTCTATTCCTCACAGCCTTGAATTCAATGTCGCCTAACCACCTGTGGTTTCTTGCCTTATTTTTTTATGGAATATTGCACATCTTTCATCATTCATGTGCCTCATAATCCAATCAAAATAACTTCCTCTTCCTCTTGCAGCTCATCTCTGATGATGTGTTTACTGGCGTGAGGGCGGGGCAACCTGTCACTCACATGAGATCCACCAATAGCAAACCACAACCATACAATCAATTCCCCGTGGACAAAATCAAGTCCCGCCCTACATTTTTTCTTCAAGAAGCTGTTTCTCTCGAATATACTTCACAATATATAGGGATAGAATAGATAGGGAAGAAAAGTCTAGTTGCAACTTCCATTTCCAAACATAAAACAGACTAGAAAATATATTAACACATAATAAGCCTGCTTCATGCTGTTTGATTTCGTCATCATAAACTCTTGAGTAAATTACAGCATTCACATTAATGAAATGCACTTCCACTAATATGTATAAATTAATATACACACATCCGGTGGCAGTTCCAACACTGATAATCGTCTTATGTGTGTGTGTGTGTGTGTGTGTGTGTGTGTATCATGACGTTAAAGGATAATTCATATTGAAAAATGAAATGCATTATTGGAAACTATTTTAATTTCACTTGAATTTTGGATCCTGTTTACTACCTCAATTGCACATTGCCCTGTCTAAAACGATAACATTTTGATAACAGGTACAAAAAGACGAGCCGGCATATGGACATGAACACTCGACCATGCTGAAAGATTACATAGAGTTAAGATGAATTGATGTTCTCTGGCTCCTACACAGCCACAGACTGAGCTTGTAATCTTTTAATGAAGGAAAAGCCCCCCTATGCTCTGGATCATGCAGATCAGTATCAAAGATCTCATCTCATTAGATGCGTTCATGACTAACTGGATGCTATGAATGTTACTGGCAGTCTGCACTGAAGGTCCCTCTTTGTGCTGTTCAACAGGCTCATTTTTCATCACTAAGTCCACAGGGTTCTCACACCTTCTTCACATGACTTTTCTAAGTCTTTAATGATTACCACGAAAAGAAGGGTGATGTCAGGTAAAATGCATGGAGCTGAAGATTCAATATCCAATCTTTGTGAACTACATTCCACAATAGCACTTGATGTAACCGATTTAATTACCATTTTGTAAACCATTTAACAGAGGCTGCTCATACCACTTACATACAGTATTAATTTGAAATACTAAACATCTATTGATTATTTCTATAATAAAAACTCCTCATCTCAATCTCTCTCCCCACAGTATATTCAGTAATTCTCAGATTTTTTTTCATCTTAAACAAAATGATAGAAGAGACATATAAACATAGATGAGAAGTTGGAAAATGTGCATAGACATTTTAATTCTCTACACCCTAAAAAAATAAGAGTTCAATATTGGCATCAATGGTTCCACTTAGAGAACCTTTAACACCTCAAGAAACTTTCTATTCCACAAAAGGTTCTTTATAGTGGAAAAAATGTTCTTTGCACTAAGCAATAAAATGGTTCTCTCAAGAACTCTTCATTGAAATATTCTTTAGGGATGGTTCTTCTATGAAAGTCATTTCCATGGGAAACCTGAATCAATTACCACACAGTTTTATGAATGATGAATACAGTAGGATCATAAAAGGTCTTACCTGTCGACTGCAATCGCTGTCATGGAGTAAATGCTGGCAAACACGGCGGTCACGGGAAAGAAGTTGTGGAACTTGCAGTACACCTCTCCAAAGTACCACTCTCCGTGCGTGGCGTAAATGAAGTTGATGAGCGTGTTGAAGGCGGCCATCGAGGCGTCGGAGAACGCCAGGTTGAGCAAGAAATAGTTGGTGACGGTGCGCATCCGTTTATGGGCCAAAATGATCCAAATAACGATGAGGTTTCCGAACACGGCGACGGCGAGCACGGAGCTGTACGCGACCGACCAGACCGCGACACGCCACGGCGGCTGCACGAACTGATTCGTGAAATTACGCGTTATGTTTGAGCCACTCTGAGGACCAGCCATGATAAAAACTTAATGCGTTTTCTTTCTTAAACAGTTAGACTTTGCTCTGAGACGTATATTTATTCCTTTTTCAAGTATAGATCTGGCGCGTCCTCGTGCGCATCCTCCTGCACTCCATCCAAAGTGTCCAAAATAGCGGTGACGCGCAGTCATGTCTCTATGACAGACGTCTGGAGATGCCGCGGCTCCTGCCACATGCTCAAATGAATAGAGAAACATGCAAAAGTGGGATTGTTTTAGTAGATTTGGAACTGATAAATGCTTTATAGCCTCGGCATGTGAGGTTTGTGATGCCAGAGCTATATTAAATGCATAAAATATTTTAAATATGACTTCTGAACAAGATGACCCATTGCATTTCACTTCATCGACGAATTTACATACAATATACATTGATGTGTGTTTACTGAAACTGAACTAAAAATAAAAAAGCATTTTTCTTTATGAAAAATGCTAAACAAATAACGCATTGCATTTCACTTAAGTGGCGAATGTTTGTGTTTGCTGCAATTTAAGTAAAATCTTTAAAGTAGCTTTCTTTCTTTATTTTACAGTGCCGTAGTTAAATTGTAATTTCTCAAATAAGTACTGAGTACTATTAATGTACTTACTGTACAGTGTAGACTTTGGTTTAGGATGTTACTTGTTATTATGCATAATTTACTATTATTACCACAGTTCGTGCATGTAGTAATGTGTAAAAATTGCACTAAAATAAAGTATTACCTTTTTTTTTATTTAATCTATGGTCCTGCTGGATCCATGGTTCATCACTCTAAAAAGTATTTCAGGGAACCTGTTACCACAACTTAAATAAATGCATGGTTGCAAGTTAAAAATTCTAATGTTTTAATTCAACCTTTTAAGTTGCAAACATTATTTTGTAGAGTTCTATTGACATGATGTTAATCATTACATCAACTTAATATTGTCTGTAATTGTAACTCAAATTTCTGCATTAATTGGCTTTGAAAAAAAAAAAGAAGGTTGTACTAACTTAATCAAATTGTCTTGATAACTTCAGAAATTAGGCAGTGGATTTCCAGTTCCCAGCATGCTTTGCAAAGGACTGGATAAGGAGAATAAATGCATTTGTTTTTAGTGAAATTTGTTTTAGATTAATGCTACCTTCACATGCTATTAGAAATTTGATCATTTCCGTCTCTGAAGTCATGATTACGAGCTTATCGCATTCAAGTTTCAACATGAGGGCATTTTTTTACTTAGGAAACTCGTATTGACAATAATTCCAAGAGCATGTGAAGGTAGCGCAATCTGGTAGTTGGAGCGACTTAATTATTCTGAGTAATCAACTTAAAAATATGTGTTTACGCTACAATTTAAGATCCTCTAACTCAGCTTAGCTTGTTGGTTGAATGTAAATTCACTCAATGTTGTCATAACTCACAAAAATTGATGCAAACTGTTGCATTGATTTTTTTGTTGCGCCAACACATTTTTTAGACTAAAAAGGTGGGCTAGTAAAAAACAGTGAAAACAGCAAGTAACTACAGTATTTTGGTAGAAATATGGTTACCAAACTACACCATGATGACATATTTAATGATTTCACAAAAATGTCTTTCCAAACACATTTGTAATTTACAGAATTCCACATGGAATTCATATTAATCATGTTTTAAAACCTCATTTTGTTATATAGGTTTGGGTATTGAAATAAGCATATAAATGCAAAAGAAAGTTTTGTTGTAAAGATTACCATTGTTATTGACCACCCACAAAAAAGCAGCCGTTTATTTGACTTTCACATGAACAATAATTCTCTAAAATGCTGCTTTGAAAATGTCTTTAATTGTGAATGAGCCAAATATAATTATAGCGAGGAAAAAAAGGGAGGAAAAAACCTTGATTAAACACAGACTCAGCTGGAGCCCATCCTCATTACAATACATTTATGCCAAATATTCGTACATATTGTCTTATATTAGTAAAGCACTCATTGAAGACATTATTAAAATGTTATTAAGCCAATGTTTAATTGGCAAAGATAATGATTGAATCGTATGGATAATGACTGATTTATAGTCTTTTGATGTTCATCTTAATCTGGCTGAAAGGATGAAGGCAATAAGTGAAGCGTGTGTCGATGTCTAGCTGGAATAAACTGTAATTGGCAGTAGAATTGCTCTGTAACGCCTCCCTACATTAATTCACAGCCTTTGAAGTCCATCCTAAAATGGCAGGCAGTGAAGTGTCAGTAGGTTTGAACTTTTTAAAAGCCATGTTGTCTGTTTTACTTCTTCTCAAATGAGCAATATTCATGGTCTATGAGTTGTCACAACATTCCATAACGTTTTCCACATCCTTGTCTCTGAGCTGACAGATGACGCAAAATATCTTTGTGTGATGCAAATTTAAATTCAGCGCGAGAAGAACATCTTGTGCAACTGTGCAACATTTAAATATCATTGTCAATCTCTGTGGTTGCATGGCAAAAAGATCAAAAATATTCATTATTTATATTATTTAAGCATCCTCACATCAAGATTTGAAGAATCTTCATGCAAGAACAGGTCTGTCAAGATATAAAATAAATGTAATAATAGTCATACAATAGCTTTGTGTGTGTTTACTCATGCCTGTGTTTGTCTGTGTGTGTTCTAACCACAGAAAGGCCATGTTATGTGTCTCTCCACGCACCCAGGGTTCAGGTGGTTTTGTACCTTTCATCTTCGACCATTTATTTAATCCTTTGATGCTTCCCAGGTGTTTGAGCTCTCCGGGAAGAAGCTGCCCTTTTATGCAGATCTGGGAACCTCCATTGACGCCTGTTGGAGGAGTCCAACTTTTGCACTCTCTGTCAGTGCCTGGGGAGAAGCTTTCCCAATTAAAAGGGATTAAACTCTGATTGAAGCACACTTAATGAATCAGATCAACAGTTGCTTCCTTTACTTCACAAGGGGTAATAATGACTAATTTCACAATGCAAGTGCGTGTATTAGGGTGTTTTTTGATTGAACATATAATAATGACCCTTTGCAAAGACCCGCCCCCTTTAGTTACTGTTGCTATGTCCGACAAGCCATTCGCTCTCACGCCACGCATCATGTTCTCACAAAGAGACAAATACATCACGGAGCAAAGAGGACACTGACAACACGTCGACAGACAAGACAGAGCAGGCTACTTTTGACATGAAACACTTGTGAAACACAAGTTTAAACAATAAATAGCGTCTAGTGTGTCTTTAATGTGTCGTGACAGATCGCTGTAGCTCCTCGTGAAGCGATCATCTCTTCATACTAGTTCATTTATAGCATCAAACAAACATGAATGAACATCACAAGGAATGTTGTTTCAAGCGTAGAAAGATGTAAGTACAGACAATTTTTCCCAATTTACTAGCTCCCCTGACTGCTTGTCGGACAAAATGGAGGATTCGGGGTTGATTGGTTAGCACAATTAATCAAAATCGTGACATCTTGCAAAGGCACTATGCTCCCACTATCGACACACAATCTGGTCTTTTCAGTACTGTCTCAGAGCGACTTGGTTCGCTATGGAAGCTTGTTTCCAACACGGAATAAAACAGGAGTGCCCTTTGGTGGCAATCATAGGCACTCCAGCTGGCAAGCATGACAAAGATAGCAAAATAAAAGTCAAAGGCTCAGCATCAAATTAAACTCTACAGTGCAAATTCATTTGTTGCTTGGTAGAAACTAGTCTAAATACCAGACACCAACATGGACAAGCCGCGTGACATGGCTTCATACTCAAAAACCATTAATTAAATTGCAAGGTAAAAGAAAACATACATTTCTCAATTTTCCTCTTCTGCTATAATTCTGCTGAGTGACCTCCTGAGGAAAACAAAGGCTGCTGCTGGAAGAGGTGTTGGTGAGGCCAGCACCAGTTTTAATGAATCAGTATAATGAACGAGACATTATAGGCTACTATTAAAATAGACTCCTTCGCTAAACTGACTCTGTGTGGTCATTAAAAAGTTTCAAATTCGACTTCTTTCCATCATGGTGTCCTAATCAGCCCCATCTTCTCTGCACTAATAGCTAGTGTGGAGGGCGTCCTGATGGCTGCTGCACACTGGAGGTGATTGAACAGATTTCCAGACGCACTATAAAGCGATTTGAGTGGAGTGCCAGAAAAGTGCAATAAATGAAAGGAATAGTTACTACTGATTAGATAAAACTGAACGTTAAATCTTATTTCCATGTATTGGTCGCCACTTTGTCCAACATTCAATCTGGTTTCTGAAGGAGAGCGCATTGAATCCACAGATTGAAAACGTACAATGACAGAGAATGAAGAGAGAAAATTGCCTCATGGTGCTCAGTGAAAAGCTTCAAAATGGCTGTATTTAATGAGACAAATCCTGTGTGTCTCGACTGAAACCCCACAACATGTCACTAGTACCGTATCTGTCTTCACAGCACTCTTATTGCTGAAGCCCTCAGCAGGGTCCAAATATCTAACTCTTCAGAACAGAGATTGCTTCTATCTCTGATTACATCCATTGTGCACACAGCTAGTTTAAAGATTGCCTTCTCTGGCTTCAACAAGAGAAGAACCAAACCCCAAAGAACTACCTGATTTCATTCAAGCACTCTCCAATCTTTCATTTCTGGGGTATTTTTAAATCAACTCCAGGTCACATAAATACCCCTTTCAATCATATTGACTGAGTGCAGTTGGCAGTTTGAGTGGTGCTTAGACGGTTAAAAAAAAACAGAAGCTCCTGTGCTCTCATGTATCATTGTGACAAGCTGATTGAACAAGAGACTGTCTTTTTTAGTCAATTTCTTTTAACAAGTTCAAATCAACTACATATCTATTATGGGAGAGGAGTGAGGTGGGGGTGAGGTGGGGTCATAAACAGAGTTGTACCTGAAATTGAGAATATGAATCTAAAAGTATTCTGTGTGAATTAAGACAAAATTTGATTTGTGTCAATTGACCCTTCGCCGGCAGTTTGATTGACAGGCGGTCTAACCAATCATAACCCCGAATTTTGTCCGAAATTTTTGACCATTTTGTCCAACAAAGCAGTCAGGGGACTTGAAAAATTGTGTGTACTCACGTCTTTCCGCGCTTGAAACAACATTTCTTCTGATGTTCATTCATGTTTATTTAACGCTATAAATGAACTAGTATGAAGAGATGATCGGTTCACGAGCCGCTTGAAGGAGCGGCAGCGATCTGTCACGACACATTAAAGAGACACTCGACGCTATTTATTGATTAAACTTCTGTAAAAAATTACAATATTTTAAATATGAAACTGTTTCATATCACAAGTAACCTGCTCTGTCTTTGTCTGTCGACACGTTGTCATATATTTTTCACTGCGTGAGAACATGATGTTTGGTGTGAGAGCGCATGGCTTGCACATGACATAGCAATAGTAACTAATGGAGCGGGTCTTTGTGAAGTGTCAATTAGGACAAAATACTTTAAAGCATAATCATGAATGAGAATTCATTAACTTCACAAGTTAACCTGCCCATCAAGTCAAAAAAACTTAATGGTAAATAAACTTGGCTTGCTGTCCTTGAAAGAAGGCCTGAGCTTTGACCTAAACCCCCTCGACTATGACAGTACGACGTAGAGAGAGAATGAGAAAAATAGGAGGAGGAGATGGGGGGGTATAGGGATGCCAGAAGAACTGTCGCCTGGACGGCACAATGACTGCTGCTTATACATTTGAAATGATTATTGATAGGACTGAACTTTTAATAGATAGTACTTTCCAGAAGAGGGCAGCAGAGTATGCAGGCAGAAATAAACATTGAGTTGCAGTGTACACTAAAGCAAGTTTAACCCAATATAAAAATAAGGCCATCAACATTGTGTCATTTTAAGCCCTGTTCTTTTGCCATGGAAGTGTTAATGCACTTCTCTTCTGTAAATCAATGTATGCGTGTGAAAAAATGAATCACACAGTGTCCAATCACACATGACTGTATTTTGGCATAAATTTATCTGTGACTTGACAGCAAGTCCCCTTGACCATTGAGCCTGTCTTGTTATTAATTTTGCAAATTGTTTGGTTTTTCCCATGTCAATTTTAAGAATATTTTTGTTACTGGTTCCTCAAGCAAAGACAGTTGAGAACTTGATCAAAGTGATGGTGTGACAAAGAACAACTTGAAACTGAAAATTTTGGGGTTTTTGCATTGACCGTCACATTTTCTCACACACAACAACAACTGTTTGTGCCCCAGGAAGAAGAGAGAAACTGTAACAGGAAATACTGGAAATTCGTCCCTGCCTTTCTGTCACTATGCATAGTCGTAAAGTTTAGGCAATAGTCTATAAGTCCTTTCAGTTGTCATGTTTCTCCTCCCCCTCTAGCTTTCCCCACCACTCTCTTTTTTTTTTAGCATATGCATGAGTCAGCAAAAAACTGGCTTCATGCAGAAGCTTCATGGCCAGTGGAAGAGAGTGTTTCTTTGACACCATCATCTTGTGTGAAAGACAATCCAGCACTGGTGACTGAAGACGAAGCAGAGGAGGAGGTAAATAACTGTTTTTAAGTGTTTTATGTTTTATATGTGTCCAAAGGTCTCTGATGTAACTTCACAAGTTCAGTTACATCAGAAGCCGATTAGAGGGAAAGCATTTGGAGGAAAGAGTGTAATGATATTACTGCTGTCTTAGAAACAACAGTGGGAGGTTTTCCTTTCACTTTTGCTCTGATATGTTGCATGTCCTTGTGCGTTAGACAGCTTGCACTGGTCTTCGATAAATGCACGTTGCTTCATAGAGCAACAGAATACTTCATTCTCAAGGAAAACAGCAAAACTCCCTCTAGCAATGGAGCTTAAAGAACTAATACCATGCACACATGTTCTTAAAGGCATACACACATGATTAAACATTTGCCAAACAAAAGTAAACACTGACTTAATAAGGTTCTCCTCTAACTTTGAAAGGAATTCTAGGAACGATTCTCGCAGATGCTAATATTATCTATGAAAGCAATAGAAAGCAGCTTGTGAATATACATTCACATTCATCCAATATGAGGAACATTTTGCAAACATTATTGCCTGTTGACTTTTTTTAATTTCCCCACTCCCTCCCTCATTTTCAGTAAATAGTCTTTTCATAAGCCCAACAATTGTCTTTTGTTCTGATGACCACTGCAATTTTCAGTGTTAGCCATGCAAAATAGTAACACAAAACAAGTCATTCTCTTTCCCAAAGAAACCATTATTATTAATGATGGTTTTGTTGTCTATTAACCCTCTCATCCACTCTACAAATCATTTACAACTATAAGTCACCAGTCAAATACATTATGATATGATTTAGTGAGTTTGACTGCATTTAGACTTTGCATTTTAACGGCATTTGCCCATAGCTCCTTCTCACCCACTGCAGTAGATCACTTCCAAATGTAATTGTATGAATCATTCAAAAATTAATTAAGAATAATAATACGTTTTGTATGTGAATCAATATTAAAATCACTGACTGGGCTCATTATATTATTAAATTATTCAAGACACATTTAAATATTGATGTGGCTTTTGAAAACTCAAAATAAGAATGTTATTGCTCTTCTGTTGTAGATGGCATCAACATACCTGCCAGCACTGGGCCGTTTGGCCGTATGTGGTGGTACTCACGGCAACGAGCTGTCAGGTCTGTATCTTGTGCAGGAGATGGAGCGACAGAGGAAAGAGAAGGGAGACGGTGCGTGGCCGGTTCCCGTTACTACTGTGCTGTCAAACCCACGGGCTGTGAAAGAGTGCAGGAGATACATTGACACGGATATGAATCGATGCTTCAACAGCGCCACGCTGAGGTGAGACAGGAACTGCAGCACGGACATTGTCGATATTTGAAATCAACTCACCCTCCAATCCTAACCACCCTGATTACACTTTTGATGTTGGTAACGACTAACTTCCACACAGTGTTTTTGAAAAACTACTTATCCCACCTTTAATCAGGTCACTTTTTACGATTGAGATGTGTGAGGAAAACAGGTCAATTTAGCTCAAAGGGAATTATTAATTAAGGAAATAAGGAATTTTGAAAGATTCGCGTATTTTATGACTAAGCAAATGAATCGGTCAGCGTTCATTTGAATGGGCTGCAACTATCAGCTCTGTAGTGGAAATGAACATCCAAATTATAGGGAAAACACTATATATTAGCTAGGTAACATAGATCAACAGTTTAAGACATTATATTTGTAAGCACATAACGTAAGCATGTTTCTTATATGGAGTTATTAAATTTATATCAATGCATCAGTTCAGCAAGAATCTGGAGGTATACTTACGTCTGTCGGTGTCTTTAAATGGGGATTTCTTTTGTCGGTGTCTTTGGGGAGAAGAGGGTTTCCCGAGTTCGTTCATTCGCTGAGGGTCTTTTTGTGTCTGGATTGACGATTTCTTGGGAAGCCAATCACATGGGTAGGTTGGTGGATGAATGAAGTCTCTCTCGTGGCTGAAGTTTCAAGTTGAGGCGGGCAAAGACTGATTAGTTGATTAAACTTTACAGCAAAACTTAACCTAGAACACAAGACTCTCAACCAAAAAGTAAAACAAAGAAAAGTAAGTGGGACGAGAGTGGTTAGATGAATGGCTAGAATGAAGCTGTTTGTTTTTAACCTATTTTCATCTCCGAAATCTGTCTTTGTCTTGTATTCTTTGTCATCATCGTCTTTTATCATCTAATCGTCATCTTATTTTTTGTTTGTGTCCTGAATTTTTTAAACTGAGGTGTCCAACCTCTTTGAGAGGTTCTGACCAATTAGGTAGTCTTTGTTTCCGAGGTGCACTCCTCTCACCATAAATTACATGTTATCCCCTGGTCTTAAACTTTCCCACTGTAGAGTACAGATTAGACATCATTTCTCTAAAAAGAATACTTTTTACACAGATTTCATTCAAGCCAAAATTTGAGTTATGAACAGAGATTTGCACACTTTCAAGCATCCATTCCATAGTTATAACAACTGCATGAATTGTGAGTGATCTAAGCATTATGATCACATATATAGGTCATAGACGTGTTATAGAATTATGCAGTTGAGCGATGTTTGATTACAAATCAATCTATTGTTTTGGAACAATTTGATGTAGTTTATATGTTTATACGTGTCTGTGGGTTTTCCTGTGGATTTCAACTGTGTCACTCTGGTCACTCAGAAGAAGGTTTGTTTTGTATGTGCGTTTTGGGGATCAAAAAACCTCTGGTGTTATCTTGGTGGGGCTCAAGCTGTGCCCTCTTCAAAACAATCCGTCTTTTACAATCTGCTTAAGGTTGACATCTTCCTTCGCTAGGCTCATCTTAAAAGCAAGCCTGGCCATAAAGTACTTAGCTGGGGGTGGTTCATTAGTTAGCTCAGACTGGTTGGAGCCAACTTCATCTATGGTCCTAGATTGTTGATTTGGAGTCTGAAGTGTTGAGTTGGGTTTTTGCGGAATTATGTTTGAACGAATCTTCTCTGTCCGATCTGCTCAGTACCTATAGATGACTGGGAAAATGTTTTAGGGTTGCGTATGTTATCCCGGTTCCCTGGGAAGGGAATGAGATGTTGTGTCAGTTGCTTATGCTATGGGGATGCCTTCCACAGAACCCAGTGTCTGAAGGACATGTGAATTCACGCCAATAAGACAACAGTCCGATGACATCATATGGAGCGCCTGAGCGTATAAAAGGATGCCTGCATTATACTTCATCAGATTTGAATTGTCTAGGAAGACACACAGGCATGCAAGAAGCAGGGCAACGCAACACAGCATCTCATTCCCTTCTCAGGGAACAGGGTAATACATAACCCTAGGATGTTCCCTACCAAAGCCCTGGAGGAACATGCTGAAAAATATCTAGACCAGTTAAGAAAGCCGATCGCCTCATCTCACTGCAACTTTCACTCAACATTAGTCCATCCTCTGGACCTAAGCCCTGGAGTGGGGGTGTCCTGAGTTCAGCTTCAACCAGTTCTTTTTTGTGTCTTGCTTAAAAAACATGTGCAAATGATAAATATTCATGACAATGCCGCACTGGCAACAGGCAATCACAGTGAGTGCATTCAGCTCCCTCAAGATCTGAACGCATTTGCTCTACTCCCATTGGCAAGGAGGAATCAATTGAGAGAGAGCTTGCAAGCAACTTTTCAACCCGGCATCCTCGCATATTGCTTCTCACCAAGCCCCTCCACATGCAATTAGTTTGACTACATGGGAGACACTATATGAGCTGACACAGATTCCTCCATGATCTTGACATCTTATTGTGGAGATCTGGGAGGAATAAAAAGCTATGGGGGACAGCGGATTATTAATAACACCCATTTGTGCAACACCCTCTGTATGCTTCAAATTCATGAGAACTAGACATGCACATTAAAATGTTCTCAGCCAGGTTTGAAGCAGCATGAGAGCTATAGAGCTAGCAAACGAAGCTGGAAAAGAGGAAAAACTTACATTAGACTCCTCCACAATCGATCCTGCAGTGCTGCCTCGGGACCCCGGCCACAAGCCACAAGGTGCAGATGTTCGACTCTCATCCCTCAAGAGAGAGTCAATCAATATAATTCAGTCAGGACCACTTAAGTCAAAAAATAGACAAACTTTTAGTCAACTTTTATTGGCATATTTTGCTAAAGTTTGCATAATTTGTTAGTATGGCTCTGTCCTAAATTCCTCATCATTTTCATGAGCTTCATGAAAAGCTAAGACAGGGAACAGCAGCAGCTTCTGGGGACAACCTCCCATTTTTTAAAAGAAGAAGAAGAAGAAAGTTTGCAGTTTAATCAGCAGAAGCCTCACAAGGAGTTTGTAGGCCACTCTGCGTACATCCACATTTCCACAACAATTATACTCCACTACGTCATTACTTCAGGTTGAACGATTCTGATTGGTTAAGGAATAGATAAACTGATGTCCAGACATGGACTGATTGGCAGACTCACATCTTCAACAATTATCGGGACGATAAGACCATGGTTTAGGCACAAAGTGACCTAGGACACAGATATATGTTTCTGGGAGCCAGTTTGTCAGGAAAGACAAGTCATTTCATCATCCAGGGTGCCCATTGTTCATCTTTCTTTTTTCAGCTTTCACCAGTACTGACCTGTGACACAGAATACTAGCGCACACACAGATACAAAGGATGCATAGCTTCTCCAAGGTTGAAGTTGGTTAAACTTCCCCAAAACATACTGATAAGTTGTACTTTTCTCTCAGTGAGAGGTTGACAATATTCATCATTATTCTCTAGTGTTTGAAGATGAAAAGGAAAATAAATTCTTTAACATACTTTGAATAAGTCATGCAAATATAATATTTAGAAAGATAAATGTTGATTATTAACTTGATTATAAATCACTCAAAAGATATACTGAGGCGGCAGTGGATTCCAGAATCCAACCCTTCACATTAATGAGAACTGAATGACATTGTTTTAATTAAACACAAATTTAAGGAGGAGCTCGGGGAGGAGGTGGGTTGCAAAGCAGTGTGCAAGCAGGCAGACTGAAGCTGTGTTAAAATAATGCGTCCTGTTTTAGAGTTGCCAATTGAATGCATAGGAATCGGATCAGCTCATATGGGTGGTCTTGACTCCGAAGCCTGCAAGAACTATTGCAGAATGCTAGATATTTATACATGCAAAATGTTAATCTATGTTAATCTACTATCACCTCTCTCTTGAAGTTCTCCCATTACAGACAGCAGCCCATATGAAGTCCGACGCGCTCAGGAACTAAACAGTCTGATGGGATTGAAGGGATCTGCAGATGTAATAGACATGATTTGTGACCTCCATAACACCACATCTAACATGGGCCTCACACTCATCCATTATACAAGCAATGACTGGGTGACTCTTCATATCTGCAAATACTTACAGGCAAGAGTATCCCATGTGTGTTTCAAAAAACTCAATTCTGTAAACCAGGTCAGTAGTTCTCAGCTGGTGGGTTGTTGTCACCTAAAATTTACCATATAATCATGCAGAGTTGGGTTAGCAAAATAAATATGCTTGATATTTAATGTAAAATCTGAAGCAAAACCAGCTAAGAACCACATCTCTGGGTTGTTGTTAATCGTCCATTTTAAATGTGTGTACAGCCATATTCAATGAGGAGCAGGCTTTGCATGTGTATTTTGATGTTGTGTGTTATCATGTGCACATTTAAGACTAAGATAACCAAAGTGCCTGTGAGAGTTCTGGTACAGGATTTCCAGATTAGTGATGCATATAACTTGGAGTCTGTATCCAAGCATGGCATTAGTAAGTGATGGTCATCATCTCAGAGCATATCCTTTGAGTACTCAAGCACAAATGCACGCTCAGATGACGAGAATCATGACCTGTGTTTCTGTAGCAATAGAGGTCGGGCCGCAGCCGCATGGTGTCGTCAGGGCTGACATCTATTTCATCATGAAAGAAGCCGTCGACATGGCAATAGACTGGATCCACAAATTCAACTCAGGTACTGTGAGACCAAATGTGGCTTACTTGTGTATTTTATGCAATACTATATTAGTGTGTTTTATTTTGCTTTCAGGAACAGTATTTGAAGGCGGGGATATAGAAACCTTCAAGTTAATCAAAAGTGTTGATTATCCCAGAAATCCCGAGACTCGGGCTCTCACAGCTGCCGTTCATCCTCAGCTGCAGGTGCCACTATTTTCTTAGAGTCAAGAAGAAAACAATCCTAAAAACAATTCTAATGACTGTAATCTGAAAAAAGATAAATAATTAAAATGATAAAGAAGTTAATCATCATGGTAGTATTTGTTGTACAGTACTGTCTTTGTACTGGGGGGGGGGGGGGGTAGATAAAATGTGACAGTCATTTTATGTGATATTGATCAAAAAATTGATATTCATTATCTTTTTTTCCAGGACAGAGATTTCTGTCTCCTCAAGCGGGGTGACCCTTTGTTTTTGTCATTTTCTGGAGAAACTGTGAAGTACGAAGAAGAAGAGCCACTTCATCCTTTCTTTATCAATGAGTGCGCTTATTATGAAAAGGGAATCGCTTTTCACTTGGCAAAAAAGTCGACGCTGACGATTCCAACGGTGCAAGTGCAGAAACACTGAAGGAGGAGAGAGGAAAATATCTTAAACATTATATGATGTATGATTACCAAACCATCTAACATCAATCAGATGATTTCACAAGACAGAAATCATTTTAACAATTTATAACTCAGGTACACAGTATGTAAGTATTTGTAGCCTTATGAAAATGAAATGCAAATAATTGCAAATAATTATAAAATCATGCTTATACAGCAAAACAGATGTGTCCATTTTGTGAAAGGAAGGAGAAAATGCATATATTTTGTTTCTGATGTTAAAAGGATGCGTTAAATCACAAATTACATAATTTTATTTTTTTTTTAGAACAAATTCATCTATGTTTTTTTCAATATCCATTACAAAATAAGTAAGTATACTAATATTAATTTTCTAGTAGTATACTTGTAAGTGTACTTTTTCAATACTACTAAATTGGCCCTTTTTTAGTGTATAAAAGTAAAGTTTTAAGTATACTATAAGTGTAGCAGTAGTAAATTTTGAGTACAAAAAACTTGTTTACAACTACGTTGTTTGTACTGCAACTATACTAAAAGTGAACTTGTAGGCATACTGATAGTTTACTACTTAAATACTTGAACCCTTTTTTTTAGTTTATGAACGTACACTTTGAAGTATTTACTCTCAGTATACAACTAGTTAAGTAATTTTGTATGGAAAGTATACTTAAGCTTTTTTATAAATCAATATGTTCAAACTAATATTGTATTTGATGACAAAACAAGTTTATAATTATGTAAAACTATAATGTTAAAAAAAATTCAATAGACTAAAGAGTAAACACAACAACACTTGGAATACTTAATTATACTTTTGATCAAAAGATTGAGTATTGAGAGTTGAGTAAAGATGGAGTAACTATAGGCCAAGTATACTTTTCTGTCAGTATAAGTCAAGTATACTTAAGTGCAATTTTAAGTATATTTCTGAAAATTACATAAAACGTGGACTAAATGTAAACTTTCTTATTTTTAGTTTAAAAGAAGTACATTAATAGCAAACCTGAATAAACTTCTTTTTTGTAAGGAATGGCTAATACTAATACAATATTTGCTCCAAAGTTTTCTCTAAATGTAAGGCTGGAATAAATTCTATGCATATTGTTGGGCTTTTACAGTTTATGGAAATATTATTGTTTCATTTTAAGAACATTTATGTTTTCTTGGGTCCAGACAAAATGTGCTTATTAGGGGTTCTCGAAAGAATTGCAGGACAATTATTGTATTTGTAGGATTTGCCTCTCCACTTTCCTCTCTTTTTTTCCGCCTATATTTTGCACTTAATATGTTTGGTTGTCAGAGACTGATCGTCACAGAGACATCAAGGTAGGACGGCAACTGAAGACACATCTGTTGGACATTAGGTTGAAGTATAATAAGGTCCTTTGTGTCTTCTTTTAACTCTGGAACCACATGGGCTAGAATCAAAATTCTTTTTTTCCTGAACCATCCTTGAATCTGAATCTAAAAATAACATTCATAAAAAACTTAAGTTATCACAAGAGTTTTGTTTCGTTGAAGTGTTGCAAAGAGAATTAAATGGTCTAGTGTAGTTTTTCACAAAGGTAACTATATCTCTTGAACACAATGCCCAAACGTAACGAAACCTGATATACATAACCACAGGACATTCTGAGGATGTACACCAAGTGGGGTAAAAAATTTCTTTAGAACTGAAAATCCTTAAAGTTGCAAAAATTGGTTTGCATGTTTGGTAGATTCCTACCACATCTCAAAAAACATGGCCACCAGCAGCCCATCAAGTTTTTTAGGTAATGACTTTCCAGGCAGCTTTTGCACACAAAGGTACCTCACCAATCTGATTTTGGACAGACTTGAGGCAGTGTAACAGTTTAAAGGTCTAACAAAATAGAGCGAGTGAGAACTAAGCTAATATTTAACTACTACAATCTATATACTACAAGTATTGTAATCTAGAAGTGACATGAGAAGTGGAAAACATTGGTCAAAAATGGTTAAAGTTTGGGGGGAAAAAATTATATATATATATATATATATATACTGTATATATATATATATATATATATATATATATATATATATAAACAATTGAGGATTTCCAGGGGTAACAAACCAGTAGGTGTATAATCTTCTGGAAGACCCAAGGCCCAAAACAACAAACAAAAAAGTAAAAGAAAAAGATCAAAACTAACTTCCACTCAAAGTATCCAAATCAAAATCCAACAAATTTCCAACCACACTAACAAAAACAGACCGAACGTAATTTCATAGAAAAGGGCAGGTCAACCCTACAAAACACCATCACTGAAAAGAAAAGAATGTAATGAGTCTGAATAATGCATAATGGTGGTCTGGTGGCTGGAGAGCAGACAGAAGTGCGACCAGCCCGGACTTGCAATAGCTCAACTTCAGGAAGCGTAAAAGATGGTTTTAAACCCTCAACAATCATCGCAATCCAATCCCTACGGAGAGAGTTGGAGCTATCCCGCAGCTGATTGCGGGATCCTACTTAGAACAAACAACAGAGCAAAAAGAAAATAGCGATAACAGAAAATACAAACAAAACATACCAAATCTGAATGCAATATACAGAATCAAAAAAAATATACAGAATTACACAATTCTGTAACAGTGAACAAAATTGTGATAAATCAAAATGCGCTTTATGAATCCTTACTTTAAACTTCTAATAGTTTTATTGCCAGAGAACAGATTGAGACAGATGATAGTTTATATAAAACAACAGAGTTTATTAAACTTAGGCACAGAACTTGACAGGGAATGCTGACTGGTGAGTAGACACAAGTGTGATGAAGGAGATGACGACTTAGCTGAATAATAATGAAGGTCTCTTTGTAGATGGACTGACCAGATAGGGGACGGGAGAAGGCAGACTGACGACAGGTAAGTGGATCGGTGCCAGGTAAGGAGTCAAAACATGCGTTTGACAATAGCAAACAATGAAGTGCAGATTGAGTGTCTCTTAAATAGTGGCTACGGCTGATGAGGTGCTGGTGCGATGAATTAGTATTCAGGGGAGCGTGAACGAGTGGGGGAAGCGTGTAGATCTGGTGACGATGGTGTGTGTGTGACTGCGTGACATTTTTATTTATAATTAATCCACCATTCTAATTTTCTGAAAAGCCTACTTTTTCAAACTCTAAAGCAATTGGTCCGATTTGCCTGAAATTTGTTGTGAATCATCTAAAGATGCAGAATTGTATTACTTTAATCTTTTAGCAAAAACAGGCTGATTTATTTTTGGGTGTGGGCCATAACGACTAACTGACCCATTTCCAAACATCACCACACTTGACACACATGGACAACAGAACATTATGAGGACACCTGCAAAATTCTCTGAAATTTCAATGCTAGGTCACACATAAAGTAACGCTCATAATAGAGCAACTTTTAGCCTTTATATTTTTTATTGATCTTCTGTTGAGACATAAGAGGGGGTTTTTAGAGTCCGCAAAAGCAGCTATTCATGCCCTGGGGAAATAGGAGGAAACTGTGACAGGAAATGCCGTTTTTTTACTAAGTGCTTCTCTGCCTTTCTCTGTCATTATGCACAGTCGTAATGTTTAGGTAATAATCTATAAATTCTGCAGTGCTCTTAGTTGTCATGTTTCTCCTCCCCTTCTTGCTTTTCCTCCACACACTCTCTTTTTAGCACATGCATTAGTCAGCAAAATACCGGCTTCATGCGGGAGCTTCATGGCCAGTGGAAGAGAGTTGCTGTAACATCATGTGTGAAAGATGATCCAGCGCTGGTGACTGAAGGCGAGGCAGAGGAGGGGGAGGTAAATAATGTCTGTGATCAATTGTGGAAGAATGCCTTAAACCGTTTGTGTGTGTGTGTGTGTGTGTGTAGGTGCATCCCCTGCAGCTAGATTAGGTCTGTGCAGGCTGAATGTGTATCAGCACGCATGCCCTGTAACACCTCACCATATGTGTTCAAAGGTCTCTGATGCCTAGTACAACTTCACTCAGTAAGACGATTAGAGGGAAAGCATTTGAAGGAAGGAGTGAAAGAAGATTACTTCTATCTTAAAAATAACGGTAGGAGGTTTTCCTTTTCATTTTGCAGCTTTTGCTCTGATATGTCGCATGTCGTTGTAGAAACTCAGACAGCTTGTAATGGTCTTTGATAAAAGCACGTTGTTTAACAAAGCAACTGGACACTTCATTCTCAAGGAAAACGGCAAAACTCCCTCCAGCAACGGAGCTTAATGAACTAATACTATGCGCACATGTTCTTAAAGGTATACACACATGGATAAACGCTTGCGTAATAAATAAAGTTAACTGCTAGTAACTTTTTTAGAAACTGCCACATTACAGTTTACATTGAATTCAAGGAAAGATTCTCCGGATTTAAGTAATGTGATCAAACACATACAGGCCGTCTACTAAGGAAAGCTGTCTTTTACAGTATGTTTCATTTTATCGGATAAGTTTATTTGGAATGCGTAATGTTTTTTCCATGTGGAATATTTTTCAAATTCATCCAAATGAGGAACATTTTCCATAAACACGTCCACCTCTACAAACTGTTATTTTAGTATAAATTGTAAACTATTATGGTTTTTGTTAATTAGTTTTTATATTTGTAAGTTTCATTTTAATTTAATTTTTTATTAATTTTTTATTTGTCTATATTGTCTCAATTAATTTATTTCATTTTAGCTATTTTAATACTTCAAGTTAAACTAAACTGAAACGAGAAAGTTCACCTTTGCACCTAGTTTATATTCTTTTTATATATTCTTTTATTTCTGTTCGGCATTTTTTATAACACGTTCATTATGGTTTTAGTTATAACACTGCCGCCACACTTTACCCTGTTGTTCTGTATTTTCAGTAAATAATTGTTTCTCAAGCTCAGCGATTTTTCTTCTTCTCATTAACAGTGCAATTTTCAGTGTTGCAACATAGTCAATATGTGACTTTTCATGCTTCCTCCTCCCCAAAGAGAGCCATGTTCTGTTGAGGGATTATTAATGATTGTTTAGTCTAATTTGACATACAACCGCAAATCGTCAACAACATATCATGATACTGTGAGTTTGCCTCAAAATAGCTATAAGCTTCACTACAGCTTAAGCTCTGTGCCTGTATTTGTGCCACAGAAAGCTATTTTCTCTCATTCAGTTTGTAAAAAACAACGGAGAACAGGTTTGCACTTACAATGGAAGTCAAACGACTATATTTGTGTTAACTTTAGCCATAGAACTCAACTTGTACGGGTCACACCTCTTTCTCTCTCATTACAGATTATTCGTAAATGTAATTTAAACAAAACAAAATGCTCGATTTGCATCAAAAATAATTAAAACATAATAAAAAAATAAGTTTAGTACAGTGTGTCTACCAAGAACAACATAGCAAATCCAATATGTGAAGTGACATTTGAAGGCCTGTTTTACATATCAGTATTAAATAACTGAAAGGGCTCATGGATTTAATATGGAAGCCTGTTTCCGCCACTGCTGAAAAAAAAAAAAATACCGCAAGTCATAATAATGAGAAACTTTCTCATAATAATGACTTAGTATCTCATAATAATGAGAAACTTTCTCATAATGACTTATTATCTCATAATAATGACTTAGTATCTCATAGTAATGACTTAGAATCTCATAATACTGAGAAACTTTCTCATAATAATGACTTAGTATCTCATAATGACTTAGTATCTCATAATACTGAGAAACTTTCTCATAATAATGACTTAGTATCTCATAATGACTTAGTATCTCATAATAATGAGAAACTTTCTCATAATAATGACTTAGTATCTCATAATAATGACTTAGTATCTCATAATAATGACTTAGTATCTCATAATAATGAGAAACTTTCTCATAATGACTTATTATCTCATAATAATGACTTAGTATCTCATAGTAATGACTTAGAATCTCATAATACTGAGAAACTTTCTCATAATAATGACTTAGTATCTCATAATACTGAGAAACTTTCTCATAATGACTTATTATCTCATAATAATGACTTATTATCTCATAATAATGACTTAGTATCTCATAGTAATGACTTAGTATCTCATAATACTGAGAAACTTTCTCATAATGACTTATTATCTCATAATAATGACTTAGTATCTCATAGTAATGACTTAGAATCTCATAATACTGAGAAACTTTCTCATAATAATGACTTAGTATCTCATAATACTGAGAAACTTTCTCATAATAATGACTTATTATCTCATAATAATGACTTAGTATCTCATAGTAATGACTTAGAATCTCATAATACTGAGAAACTTTCTCATAATGACTTATTATCTCATAATAATGACTTAGTATCTCATAGTAATGACTTAGAATCTCATAATACTGAGAAACTTTCTCATAATAATGACTTAGTATCTCATAATACTGAGAAACTTTCTCATAATGACTTATTATCTCATAATAATGACTTAGTATCTCATAGTAATGACTTAGAATCTCATAATACTGAGAAACTTTCTCATAATAATGACTTAGTATCTCATAATACTGAGAAACTTTCTCATAATAATGACTTAGTATCTCATAATAATGAGAAACTTTCTCATAATAATGACTTAGTATCTCATAATGACTTAGTATCTCATAATAATGAGAAACTTTCTCATAATAATGACTTAGTATCTCATAATAATGAGAAACTTTCTCATAATAATGACTTAGTATCTCATAATAATGACTTAGTATCTCATAATAATGACTTAGTATCTCATAATAATGAGAAACTTTCTCATAATGACTTATTATCTCATAATAATGACTTAGTATCTCATAGTAATGACTTAGAATCTCATAATACTGAGAAACTTTCTCATAATAATGACTTAGTATCTCATAATACTGAGAAACTTTCTCATAATGACTTATTATCTCATAATAATGACTTATTATCTCATAATAATGACTTAGTATCTCATAGTAATGACTTAGTATCTCATAATACTGAGAAACTTTCTCATAATGACTTATTATCTCATAATAATGACTTAGTATCTCATAGTAATGACTTAGAATCTCATAATACTGAGAAACTTTCTCATAATAATGACTTAGTATCTCATAATACTGAGAAACTTTCTCATAATGACTTATTATCTCATAATAATGACTTAGTATCTCATAATACTGAGAAACTTTCTCATAATAATGACTTAGTATCTCATAATACTGAGAAACTTTCTCATAATAATGACTTAGTATCTCATAATAATGAGAAACTTTCTCATAATAATGACTTAACATCTGATAATAATGACTTAGTATCTTTAACTTAATAAAAAATAAAAAAGTTTTTTTTGGGTTTTTTTTTTTATTAAGTTAAAGATACTAAGTCATTATTATGAGAAAGTTTCTAAAAATAATATTTTTTTAACGTAATGAAAAAAACACAACCTTTTTTATTTTTTATTAAGTTAAAGATACTAAGTCATTATTGTGAGATACTAAGTCATTATTATGAGAAAGGTTCTCATTATTATGACTTACGGAATTTTTTTTTTTCTCAACAGTGGCAGAAACGGGCTTCCATAATTTAATAATCCTTCAAGAAGACACATTTAAATATTGATGTGGCTTTTAAAAACTCAAAATAGGAATGTTATTACTCTTCTGTTGTAGATGGCATCAACATACCTGCCAGCACTGGGCCGTTTGGCCGTATGTGGTGGTACTCACGGCAACGAGCTGTCAGGTGTGTATCTTGTGCAGGAGATGGAGCGACAGAGGAAAGAGAAGGGAGACGGTGCGTGGCCGGTTCCCGTTACAACTGTGCTGTCAAACCCACGGGCTGTGAAAGAGTGCAGGAGATACATTGACACGGATATGAATCGATGCTTCAACAGCGCTACACTGAGGTGAGAGGAGGAACTGCAGCACGGACTGTTTAGTTTAATCCAGATTTAGAATGTAGTACACAAGCATGGACTACTTTTTATACACTTTTTCTTTTTTGAAAAAAAGCTAAAATAATTCCCTCAATAATGTTTTATTATGATCATATAAGTAGTCTGCATTTTGATTAGCCTAAATATACAGATAACAAAAATGGCAAGGAGACATGACTCAATGTTTCCAATTTATTTATTTTTAAAAATCATTAAAACAAGTTATAGCTTCACATCAACAGGTTTGCTACCTCACATTTCATAGCTAAACTTCTATAAAATATACTCTTGTTAAAATTAATGTTAAAATTTCGAAAGCTTCGGCAAAGTTTGATGTGGAAATTGAACGCGCGCGACGTTCTTTCATAAATATGCCTACCTAGCAAAAACTTATTAGTCAATTATGAAAATATTTATATAATATTAACAGTGTATACGTATTTTAACGTTTGCTTACCAATTTAATGTTTTCCTCAGGTACTCCAGCTACTTTCATTGTCACGACTGAGTTTGTCACAGCCGTTGGGAAATTTTCAAAGACGAAATATTTACCGCCTTGTGTTATAATCAACCAATCAGCGCGGTTGTCAGGCAGAACTTCTAGCATGACCAATCAAATTAAAGAAAAGCGAATGATTTAAATACGCTCTAATTTTGAGTTCTCAACCTTTAAAATTTCAGTTGGAAAGGTTTTACTGTCAAATAAGTTAATTAAACATGCCTTTTTGAGGTATGATGCTAAAACATGGTATTTTAACTGATGTTATGATAACTTGGTTGCTTTATTAAAGCAACCTTAGGGATTACAATAGGCGTATTGCAAAGAAAATAAATATATTACATGCAGATATGTTACTTTGTAATTATATCCTCTGTTTCTTGAAGTTTGCCTACGACAGATAGCAGCCAATACGAAGTCCATCGCGCTCAGGAACTGAACAATCTGATGGGATTGAAGGGATCCGCAGATGCAATAGACATGATTTGTGACCTCCATAACACCACATCTAACATGGGTCTCACACTCATCCATTACACAACCGATGACTGGGTGACTCTGCATATCTGCAAATACTTACAGGCAAGAGCTTCACAAGAGTGCTTCAGTAAACTCCATTCTGTAAACCAGGTCAGTTGTTCTCAGCTGTTGTCACCTAAAACTGGGTCACAGGTGTGATCAGAAAACGGGGGGAAAGAATTAAATAAAATGCAGCTAACCATATAATCATACATACTTAAGATAAAAATACTTGATTGTTATTGTAAAATCTGGGTCCTGAAGCAAACCAGCTGAGAACACCAGACCTGGATTTTTGTTTATGTGCCATTTTAAATGTATGTACAATTCCATGAGTAGTGTAGTTTTTTGTGTGTGTGTCTGTGCATGTGTATTTTGATGTTGTGTGTTATCATGTGCACATTTAAGACTAAGATAACCAAAGTGCCTGTGAGAGTTCTGGTACTGGATGTCCCGATTAGTGATGCATATTCCTTGGAGTCTGTGTCCAAGCATGGCTTTTGTAAGTTGTCACTGCATATCCTTTGAGTACTCAAGCACAAATGCACGCTCAGATGACGAGAATCATGACCTGTGTTTCTGTAGCAATAGAGGTCGGGCCGCAGCCGCATGGTGTCGTCAGGGCTGACATCTATTTCATCATGAAAGAAGCCGTCGACATGACAATAGACTGGATCCACAAATTCAACTCAGGTACTGTGAGACCAAATGTGGCTTACTTGTGTATTTTATGCAATACTACAATAGTGTGTTTTATTTTGCTTTCAGGAACAGTATTTGAAGGCGGGGATATAGAAACCTTCACGTTTATCAAAAGTGTTGATTATCCCAGAAATCCCGAGACTCGGGCTCTCACAGCTGCCGTTCATCCTCAGCTGCAGGTGCCGACTGTTCTGCTTTTTTATTATATTTACACACAAAATCAGCAAAATTGTTGTGAATCTCATGAACATGCCCAGGTCATACGAAAATCAAGCTTATTTTAGGCTATTATTTTTTTCTTAAGAGTCAAAAAGAAAAAAAAAAACAATTCTAATGACTGTAATATGAAAAAAAACATACATTATTAAAATGATAAAGTAGTTATTCATCATGGTAGTATTTGTTGTACTGTCTTGATGCTGGTCTAAATGCTAAAAATGATTGTATTGTGATATATTTTATGGGAATTATATAAAATGTAAGGTGTCTATGTACTAACATGCTTTGTAAATTACAGATCTTAATGGGCTTAAAATACTTAACTTTCATTATCTTTTTTTCCAGGACAGAGATTTCTGTCTCCTCAAGCAGGGTGACCCTTTGTTTTTGTCATTTTCTGGAGAAACTGTGAAGTACGAAGAAGAAGAGCCACTTCATCCTTTCTTTATCAATGAGTGCGCTTATTATGAAAAGGGAATCGCTTTTCACTTGGCAAAAAAGTCGACGCTGACGATTCCAACGGTGCAAGTGCAGAAACACTGAAGGAGGAGAGAGGAAAATATCTTAAACACTGTATGATGTACGATTACCAAACCATCCAACAATCAAATATCACAAGACAGAATGTCTAAAATGATTTTTCAGTCATTTATAACTCAGGTATACACTATGTACTTATTTGTACAATATGATATTTATGACAATCAATAGCTAGTTTTTGATCTGCTGCTAAAAACATGAGCAACAATGTTCTGGATGAAAAGATTTATTGTGACCAGCAAAATGTTCATTTTACAGGAATGCTTACAAAAGTGTATAAAAAAGGCAAAACCGTCTGAAGTATGTGGGACACCGTCATGATGATGATGATGATGTCCCAGTGGGCTGTGGAGTGTGAGGTATCCTCTTGACTGTATTGCTCATATGCCATTTGCTCTCAACCTGATTGTTTTGAGAAAAATCAAGCCTCTCACAGGCTTGGAATAAAAATACAAAAGAAAAAGCACACTCAGTTCAATATCACAACACAGAATAAACCACATGGCACAATGAAATCAAAGGAAGCTGGATGTACACGGTGTGATTTTTACCATTGGTTGCTTGAATTTTACAATATGAGATATCAAAAGTCTTTTACATCCAAGTATGAACGATATAAGTGATGAACAACAGTAATAATTGGATGTTTTAAGACACTTGTAAACATCACTTGACAAAAAATTTCAAATGTTACCTTTGCACTAATTTCACCAATGTTTTGAGTGTCTTTTGCCAAGTAGTTCTGTTGTCAATCCAAGACAGCTGATAAAACTGTTGAACATTATGGTGAAAATCGGACAGCGTGCACCAGCTAAACGCTTCAAATGAAGTACAAACAAGTATATAAACCACAGCTGAGATGGTTTTAAATGGCTATCTGAACCATCACAAAACGTAATTGGATTCTAAACAAAGTTACTAAACAAATGTAATGTCCATAATGTAATACATTCTCAAAGAGAAGCTTAAGGGTAAACAGTTTAACCAATCCAAAGCACAAGAAAAAAAAAATTAATAAATAAGCACAACAAACATTCAGGAAAACACAAAAGGCTCGAGTGGTTACTGCTTACGACAGATGCAAATAATCTTTCGGGCCAAGGCAAAACCCTACTGCATCTTGGGATAGCAAAGCACTCTCTTCACGATGTCACCGAGTAGCTACAACTCTGGCGGAGTAAAAACACGAGGAGGAGACGAAACTAAATAAGTTTCGTCAACAGGTAAAATGTGACTAAACAAACAGTGACACGCTGAAGAACCACTGTATTGTGTTATTGTATATATTGGCTGTGGTAGAGAGGTTTAGTTTCTCATCTTTAACAGTGAAGATGCTAACAGAGTGGTTAAAAAGGCAGTTATATAGTAGGAAGATCCTTCAAGAGATGCAAGTATTCACAGGAGTGCTATGAGTGGACTGAGCTAGTTTAACTCACTAACTTTGGGAGGTGTGATCTGACTGTTTCCTTCATAACTTCTGCAAATAACAGCTAGGTTATAGTGGTAAAAGCAGTTGCTTAAGCAAACACGGCTGTGTGCTTTCTATCTGAGCAACTCTATAGTCAGTCCTCTGTTTCTTAGGCAACCCTGTAGGCCGTCATTCGAGTGTAGTGTTGGCGGTGACTCCTCGCAGCCCATATGAAGAGCGCAGCAGCCATGATCTGCAGCGGAGACGAGACCAGGGCCAGAAACAAAGACCAGCCCGGAGAGGAGTCCATGCCCTCGGGCAGCTCTGATATTTCATGTAGCAGATGCACGCCCATGAGGAAACAGCATACGGTGGCCAGGGAACACAGGCCTGGGAGCAAAACATATGTTAAAATGTAATGCTTTCTTTGTTGGGGAGCTGTGGAAAATGCTTATTAGCCACGATTACCCCCATTATCCACAAAGCGCAGCTGTCTTACCGGCCAACAGATGCAGCAGCCCTACGAACAGGGTGGGAGTGACACTGCGGCAAAGACAGGCGCACACTCCGATCAATGCCGCGAGAAACACCAGCCCGACGGAGACCAGCGGCAACAGGAACTGACACTTCCACAGGTCTGAAGAAACACACAAACAAACATCCATTTTCGATACCACAGCAAAAACTAATAAAGTTCAAACATTATTGAAGTCAGATGAGTCTTGCCAGGTGAAAGTCACATTTACCGTTGATGAACGGAAGCTAAAGCATGTTCGGCAGAGCTGTGAAATTTAATTATTTTTATGACGAATCGTGACGCTGATGTGAACGATTCTGCATCCATGCATTAAAATAAAAATCGATGTTTAAAAATGTTATTAAAAAGGCCTATCATACATATTAATGTACTTGCTTATTGAAAGCTAAATAAAGAACACTCATTATATAGTAATAAAAAAAGTTCAGTACGTACATCGGAAGTAAAAGCACTTTTGGTTTTGAAACGAACATGCAGGAATGAGAAAGTAAGGTAGTATCTAGTTTCACTAATGTTAATAAAAACAAAACAGGGAATCACTCACTGCTCTTGATTGAAATAATTTTGTAGCTTTAATAATAATCGATTTATTTGTAATAAATACACCGAAGACTATGCAGCGATTTTTACATTTGATTATTTGTTTTCTTACTTGAATGCTTTAGTTTAGATGTAAAATGTAAAAAGTAAAGATAACTGATAATTGAATTTGTTTCTTTCTAATATATTTGTTCTACTGTTTATTTGCAACTGTTATTTTTAATAAAAATGCTAAAATAACAAAAAAAAATTGCTATATTGTGTAAAAGAACTGGTGAATACGATGCATCACTATGAATCGTACTGTAATCGAATTGTTACGCTCGGAATCAAATTGAATGAGGCAAGTGAAGATTCACACCTCTAATGTCCGCTTGATGTGCGAGAAGCTTCCAGAAGAGGGTTGAGCTTCTGTTTATGTTCGCTGATCAATGTTTATATGTGAATAAAAGCCTAAATTCAATCTGTTCATCAAATAAAACGATTGAGTCTCTACAGAAAATTTGGACTAAACCGCTCAATTCATATGGATTAGTTTTACGATCTCTTTATGAACTTTTTAAAGCGTCAAAATGGTAGTCGCATGGCTGTCAATGGACGGAGGGACAGAAAACTCTCAGATTTCATCAAAAATATCTTCATTTGTGTTCAGAAGATGAACGAAAGTCTTACGGGTTTGGAACAACACGAGCATGAGGAATTAATGACAGAATTTTCATTTTCGGGTGAACAACCCCTTTAAGTTCTCTTTCGCATCTTCTTGCACTTGAATCTGAATGGTTAAAAATCGCTTGAAATTGGCCAGACTTAAAAACACGTGCAAGTTATAAACTTTTGTGACGATCGGGCAAGTGACAGTGTCAACTGTCCCTGAGCATCTCCACATTTGGCACAGGACCTGTAGGCAGTCCTTATCGTCAAGCCCAGCAATATATAAAGAACTTTTAGATTACTAAAAAATATATAAATAAACAAACAAGACATCTGTTTAGGACTGTGTCTGGACAATGATCAATTAACAGTGAATGAACAGAATATTAAAAATGACACTAAGACTAGCCAATAGACAGTCAGGACATACAGGTACGCAGTAGATCTTCTTCGCTGTTAATATTTCCAGGAGATTTGTACTTGGATTCCCACTGCTGCGGCAACGTAAAGGTCTGACATTTAGTCACCATTGTCGGATCTGGAAAAGAAGGAAACGGAGAGCGAGGAAAAGTAGCAAAATGTAGTTAGCGCCAGTTTTTAACCTCATGTAAAACAAAAATAATTAATTAATACATAATCATGAATTAAAGTCGAACATCTTCTCCTTACTTTGCTCTTTGAACCAGTGCGAGTCTTGAGGCACGAGAATGCAGCGCCACCAGAGACCCAGTGTTCCATTCAGCTGGAAGAGAGCGGCACTGTAGCTGCCCTCATCCATATCTTCTTCCTCAAAGTTCTGCCGCAGAGATTGCAGGTCTGTGCCGTTGTTGGCATCGTTGCTGGCCGGCTGACTGTGGTACTGGTACCAGTGTTGTGTTCCTATGGCAACAGAGAGATAGACAGTGGCAAGCAGACTCAGCACAGAGCCGATGACCAGCGCTGTGGCATAGCGGTTGTCCACCATGGTTTCGATGATGTATTATAAAAGACTTTCAGATGGCCAACAATTAACTCTTCAGTAGACGAGTGTGAGGAGAACGATCATGTCATTAAATGTTTCTTTTCATCTTCCTATCTGAATTGCAGAAATTCAGATCTCATCTTCACGGAAGCGATCCTTCTTGAGATTCAAAGAAGTGTGTCGTCTGAAATGGAGAGGAACGAGATCAAATTACAAAGAATTCAAACAAAGACATCTTTACAAGATACCAAGGTGATAATGAGCTTTTAAGAAGGAATAAATTGTTGGATTTGCTAAGGTTTGCCAAAGACACTCCCAGTTTTGAATCACTTAGTCAAGAAACTAGATATTCATAATCAAAACTGTCTATAAGTCTGTGAAATAAACTGTTCTTATTGTAGAATAACCCATTTCAGATAAAAGCACATAACAGCTGGTTAATCACTTTACCTGTTGGCCAGACAGTGACTCATTTCAAGTAATATAACAACAAAACTTTATAACATGTATAATATTTTAAAATCTTTTGTATTGTTCTGGTCATCTTCTATATTGACATTCACTAATACATTACTTACGAATTTGTTAAACAGCATATATTGTTATAAACCCCTTAAAATGGAGTTATGTCTAATATTTTTTTTTTTAAATATGAAAGGAATAAAAGTAAACAAGAGTCAAAGTTCCTGTGTGAAAGTGAATAAAACTAAATCAAACAATTCAGGAGGTATTTAAATGCACAAAGGGCATTTCTTCAGACATTTAAAATATTTTTTGACGAATTTAACCGACACAACAGCGCAATATTTCATACATTGACGTTGACTAGCATGAAAGCTAGCAGGCTAGTGTGTGTTTTTAGCGATTTACGCGAGACTTTGACGCATAAAAAAAACAACGTGTGTAAATTTGGAGTATTCTGTATTTTTAATGCTTATTAAACGTCCTATTTAGAACAAACACAACCGAAAGCTTCTGTTTAAAACAATTAAAGCTGTTTGCGATTGTCACTTACCATATTGCGCACACCCAGATGACGACTCCTTTTCCGGTTACTATTACGAGTGCGCGCGCACGACACGACCTTAATCCGCACGGGCGCGAGCAGAAGTGCAGGTTAAGAATATAGCAAGCAAAATGGTTAGTATTCCTGTATTAATAACCTGCAATTGCCAGTAGAATACAGTGTAAAGCATTGCGAAGGTTAAGTTCATTGTGATTGTTGCCATAACAACCATACTGGTGTTATTATATTATATTATTATTAAATGGTTGTTGCCATAACAACCATACTGGTGTTATTATATTATTATTATTATATAGAAATATACAACTTTCTGTCGCTGTATGTGTAGTTGTTACTGTTAACATCCTGTCAGCAAGATTCAAACTGGTCTTTCTCTAATTATAAACAGTGTGACTTTATTTTTACATCATTTTTATTTATTAAGAAACTGTGTTTGACCATCCCAGGATCAGCAATTGGCAAATCATTTAAAAAAAAAATTCATTTCTTATCTGATTAATTTAACCACATTTTTAAACATTAAATGATTTTAAATGTATACTTGTTTGTTAATTTATAAGCCTATGCACAGTTGCGCGCTAAAAATATCTCTTTTCCGTATTATCATATATTATTAATTTCTGTCTTATTATATTTATGAAAAATTATATAACATACCAAACTTAGATAACATCCAGTGCGTATAGCCTACTGTAGCTACAATATCTTGTCTCAAGACAGAAGTAGGACTTTCTGACTTTCTCAGTTTGTGTAAATTCACTTGGAGTTCAAAGTATTTATTTTTTCCCACATGTCCATTAGTAGAGAGTAAACAAAGAATGGAAGTGAAATGTGACAACATTCCCCATAGGTTCATACAACACCTTAAAATGTTATCTGACCTACTCCTTATTGACAAACTAAAATATTGTCAATAAAATACAATTAATTTTTTCATATAAAATAATGGCATATGTTTAATAATTAAAAATAAACTAATTTTGCCCTTGACAACAAGCACAGCAAAACACAACTATGCAACATAGTTCAAAACATAATAATAATTAATCATTTCTGAACATTGACTGTCTTTTTTCACCTTTTTCCTCAGGGTTTCTCAACAGAATTCATAAAAGTATAGAATAGAACAGCATAGTTCTAATAACAGGCGTTACAACGTGCCCCATCCGCGCAACTGGGATTTAAACCCGGTTCTTGTCTTCTGCTGGTTAGATCAGCATTAAAGAGCTATCGCAGCTGTTAACAGATATAAGATTAAAATATTATCCGATTTGCCTAATTTTAAATAAACCATAAATAGAGATCCACAGACTACAACTATGAATGAAAAACTTTGACTTGTCCTGTAGAGTTGCTGGAGTCTAGGAGCATTTTGGGCTGAAAGCAGGGAAAAACTGTAAATGCTTTGGTGCATTTAAACAAAATTCTGTTTAACCACCCCACTTCCAGAAAAACAAAGTGTGAAAACACTATACATCCCACAGAAAAAGGCTATACAATAGTGCAGTTTATTTTAAGTGTATTTACACACAACAATGGTTTTCTGTAAGGCTTCAACAATTAATACAATTAAAATTCATAAGACCATTCAAGATTTCATAGTGACACATTACAAAGCATAAGTCAACCTGCGGTGTAGAAATAATATCACTCATATGCAATAAAGGCTTGACTAAACAATGTAGCACGTTCGTCCAAATAAAAAACAAGATTTCAAGTAAAAGTGCAATAAAACTGCAATAACCGCAGTAGAAAATAATGTTAACATCATCTTAAGAAGATCAGGTGCACTCCAATTAAAATCACACAGCTGATTCCCTGAGAGGCTTTGACACCTGAAAATTGACAAGATATTACTGTAGATTCACAGTGATTATATAGTGCTGACACGCGTCATACACTTTCCGATTCAGATCAGTAAAATGTGTAATGCAAATGAATTATTCCAAGATTCTTCAACTCTGGGGTTGCCAAATGAATCATAAGAGGTCTTGTTTGTTGAACAGCTGTCTCGTGAACTGGCTGGTTGTCTTGACTGTGCCGTTTATGACCGGAGTATCTGTGAACTCCACCACGCAGGAACCCGAGGAGCACGGTGCCGCCTCCAGCTCCAGAACGGTTATGTTGTTTTGGACTGAGGTGCTGAGCAGGTTGGCTGGGACAAAAAGGGTCACCTGTGGCCCACGGGAAGGCCAGTAGCGGCCCACATTAAAACCGTTAATCCATACTTGACCCTGGAATAATAAAAAAAAGAGTTTTACGGTTGTTTGTTTTCACCAGCACTAATTTCTTCTTATTTGTAAATGGATCTCATTATACCAACAGCTTCGGTTAAGAGTCCTACCTTCCTCCAGTTGGGAAACTGGATGTATGTGTCCTGAGGGAGGTCAGGAATGCCGTCAGGGATGTGGAAGCTGCCAGCGTAGAAGGTTGGAGGTGAAAGAGCAGGAGGAGGTGCGGTGGTGAAACCGGTGGAGGTCAAGGAGATGGATCTGCTCGATGCCGACAGCATCCCCTCGCGCACTGCTTCATCTATACTCAGAGAGTACACCGTCCAGTTACTCAGAACATCAGCGCCCAGAGTCAGATTAAACACCAGACCCTGAGGGACAGAGAGAGAAAATGAGTTTTTTTGTGGGATTTATGAGGTTGTTGACTATCAGCTACAGGAAAACTGTAAAAGGCTGTTCACACCAAGAATGATAACTATAAAGATATATTAGCGCCTACAACAGTGGACAATATCGTTCTGTTTATTGTAAAGCCCAAAGTATACTTCAGTTTAACGTGTACATGAGGGTCGGCACGTTCTTTAATATTTTTTTGCAGTAATTCGTTTATCCACAAGGTGGCAACCGTCCCCTGTAGGCGTCGATTCACGTAGTAGTCGAAGAAAACCTGCATAGACGGAACAAACCTGAATGCATGCGAGCTACAGCGACAATGGAGGTGTACATCGACGAGAGATTGTGCAGAGGTTTAAAGTGAAAGTACCCTCATCTGTACAACTCTAGCATCAAAGAATACGAAGATGTTTACATGGGTTGTGACTGCAAGGGAAATATCATTTTCTTATGTGTGTTCAATCAATGCTATGGCTCATACATGATTAATTTTGAGTTATACAGATTTCCGTATATGATCTTTTCATAATCTTTGAAGCATGAGAAAAATGAAATTTGATTGTTGATAAATAGATATGTGTGACTATTGCACATATAGAAAACAGATTTTTGTTTTTTTGTTGTTTATGATGTTTTCAAAAGAGTGTTGATGGTTTGAGAATGTGAGGAGATGAATTGAAGGTTAAAGAAAGTTTGCTGAAGATTTTTCAGTGCCCAGTGGAGGTTAACCCACATATGTAGGGGTCAGATCCTGATCGGTGAGCACGAAGAGGTATGTGTTATCTGTTAGTTTTATGGCTAAATAAATGGGTTACCATTTACCTTATACGTTGCAAGGTTAGCAAATAGTTTCTCTGAGTAATGACTTAAGGATAATGACTTTTCTGCCTTTAAGGTCAGTTAGCTGGGAAGAAGTTAGGAGTTTAGGTGCCTTTAACTAATAATTATTTACATACGTTAAGCGGATAACTATTATGGAATGTCGATGCATTGGAATTTGTACTTATATGGTAAAAGGAAGTAGGATGGCTTTATGATAATTTACTCATTTGTTTATCCAATCAATTTTGAAAGTCTTTGTTAGGCTGAAAAAATAATATGTTTGATTTGACTGGATAAATACTTGTGTGGAGTTCACTTTGTAGTCCTCAGAAAAGAGACTACCCTGAATTTCGATTTTCAGTAACGTTGGTTTGATCATTTTACTATGGAGTGGCCTGACTTTAATCACATGACTCACGGCTCAAAACTGTGCATGCGTTGAACGCCTGTGCATGTGTACAAGTCAAATGAAGTATACTTTAGAAGGCTGTGCACTTACACTAGCGTTCGCATAGAAAAAACCCAGGTATAAAAGTATACCCAGGGCCCCTGTGGTGAAAATCACATTTTTAATATGCACCGCATCCATTACAGCAGGATGGATTCTGATTGGCTGTCAATGTTTTTATCGTTCATCAAGTGGATTAAATAGATCTGAAGTTGATTCCAACTATATCGTTTCTCTGTGTTGTTATCGTTATAGTTGTGGTGTGGACTCTGCTATACTTTAATACTGAAAACGATTTTTAGAACTATATCTTTATCGTTATCATCCTTGGTGTGAAAGAGCCTTAATTCTGATTAAGATGTAACAGCTCAGGTTAGAATAGGGTGAGGGACTTTGGAAGTAGATCAGAAAGTTTTGGTTGCCTTGAAGTCGTTAATGTTTTTGCCGTAGTTGATTCTGCCCATGTTCTCCACCAGGATGTCCACACGGCTGCCAGCTTTTCCTGTTATATTGATGGTAAGTGCCTTGTTCCTCTCCAAAATACCAGCAAAAATCTAAACAATAAAATGATTTAAGAAGCACAGATTAAAATTAAACAAGCACGCTACTGTTCTAAAGTTTGGGGTCAGTAAGATTTTTGAATGATTTTGAAAGAAGTCTCTTCTGCTCATTAAACTTGCATTTATTTGATCAATAATATTGTAGTAATATTGTGAAAATGTAATTAATTTACTGACTTTTCAGCATTATTCCAGCCTTCGGAGTCACATAATCCTTCAGAAATAATTCTAATATGATGATTTGTTTTTCCAGAAACATTTCTGATTATTATCAATGTTGAAAACAGTTGTGCTGCTTCATATTTTTGTAAAATCAGCAATGCATTTGGTAACACTTTATTTTAAAGTGATGTATTTAGACATCACAACATGTCCTTCCTATATTAAAAAAAGTAAATTATGCATAATTACAAGTAACTAACCCTAAACCAAACCCTAACTCTATAGTAATTACATGTAGTTAATTAATATTACTCAGTACTTGAGTAAGCACAATGTAATTACATCACCTTAAAATAAAGTGTAACCATGCTTTTTTTTTCTGGGTTTGATGAATAGAAAGTCCAAAAGAACAGCATTTATTCGAAATAGAAATCTTTTGTAACATTATAAATGTCTTTACGGTGACTTTTGATCCTTTTAATTTGTCCTTGCTGAATAAAAGTATTAATTTCTTGGCAGTGTATACAATTTTGTGTTACGCAAACTTGTGTTAAGAGCCTTTTCACCATCACAGCTGTTATGATTATGAGTAACTCAGACCTATAACAATCTACAGAGTAAAATAGTGCAGCTTACACCATCGATGGATATATATGCCCGATCATGGACTCCATTTAGAGGGGATGACAGCGGGGTGGGCTTCAAACAGTTAACCGGTAACACAGTTTGATACAGCATGAAGCCAAACGCCTGGTGAGATAAAGACACATACATAATCATATGGATAAGACATAAAACAATAGAGTTCATAAAAAGCATCTGCATGAATACTGACTGAGACAAATCACTGAACTTCACATTTACAGACTAAAAGAAATTGAGACGAGATGCGGGAATACCTGATTCATTTCTGTAAATGTTGGCGGGTAAAGAGTTTTTACAGGGCCAGAGAAAGATAATATATCCAAAGACTCCGACACGGTCTTGAGCTGCAAGGACAAAGAGATCATCCACACTTCACTAATAAATAAATAAATAAAGAGGACCTATTATGCTATTTTTCACGTTCTTTAATGTGTCATGTTACTGTTTGAGCATGAAAAAGGTCTGTAAAGTTACAAAGTCACTCCAGAGTGAGTTATTCTCTATATCAGAAACACTGTTTCTGGACTCCCTTCTGGTAATGAACACAATGCCATATTCCTCATTTAAATAATTGGAGTATGCAAAAAAGGTGAAGTCTGGTTGAGTTGGTTAGTTGGGTGTTAAAAAACTCGTGGTTATGGTAAGCGGTGGGTCATTTCCCAAATACGCATGAAGTGGCTGACCAATCACAATACACTGATCCAGCCGACCAATCAGAGCACATTGAGCTTTTCAGAAGGCGGGGCTTCATAGAGACAGGAACTACACAGAGTTGCTGCGTCCCAATTCGCATACTATCTGTCCTCAATCGTATTCGAAATTAGAATGAGTGTGTCCCGAATCGTAGTATGTTGAAACGAGCATTCCAAAGATTCCCGGATGGTCTACTTTTTCCGGTTAGAATCCGAAGTGCAGATCCGTGCACACTCTAAATGGCTAATATTTCCCATAAAACATTGCGCTGCGGATTGGAACTACAAAAAGTGTTAAAAAACTACAAACATGACTGATGTGCAAGACGATAAGAGATAAAGGGGTTTGAGTGATTAATAATCAGTATATAATCAAAACTAATTGCATAACTAAGCGACAAAACGTCTGTTAAAGACACAATTATGAAGAAGTAGTGTTTCCCGAAGCTTGTATATTCTTCTGCTACACACTCAAAAGTATGTACTTTTTCATCACAAAAACAGTGCATACGTTTAGGGCGTAGTATAAGTAGTTGAATTGGGAGTGTTACTGACAGACTGGGAAGAGAGGTGCTGCAACAGTGTCAAATATGAGAAAAATAGAGGGGTTTTTTAACATTCAAGCATGAAAACCTGTTGATAGACCCCAAAAAAACAAAATCAAGGCTTTGTTAAAGAGTACAATAAATCTTTAAACAGAACAGAAACTCACAATATAAATCACATTATAACAGTAAACAGGCAAAGTTGCAAAAATGATTTACCTTTTTCATTTGCACTTGTCCATATGCAAATTTAGGTGTCGATGGAGGAAGAGTTCCTTCTGGTATGTCTTTGTACTGTATCCAAACAAAAACAATCAGATTCATTTGCATGATCACTGGCCATTGCATTTCTCCGTTGAATCATAATCATAATTCTTTCAAGAAATTGCCAAATCTTTACCATTTTGATGACTTCTCTAATGGCGAAATACTTCTCTGTGAGGTCTCCAGCTTCTGTAAGCGGGGCGTCATAGTCGTAACTGGTTGGCTGAGGACCGTAAGGAGAGTTGGCACCTAAAATCAAAGAAAAACATGAATCAAGACACATTGTAACTTATTTTTTGGCCTTTTAAATGTACAAATCTCTAAGACCTACCATTCCAATAACCAAAGTTTGTTCCACCGATGAACATATATCTTGAAAACAGTAACAAAAATGGTAATAAATGACAAAATTCTGACTAATCAGTTCCATTCAGAAGGTTTTTACCAATCTTCAATTGTTATGGGCGAACAACTCACAAGTTGACATTGGCTCCTATTTCCAGAATTTCATTGAGGCTCTTGACCACAGTGGCTGTGTTCACCACAGAGTGTCTCTGACCCCAGTGATCCAACCAGCCTGTGTAGAACTCAGAGTTCACCTGCAAAAAAACTGCCTTCAGTTCCATCTCCCAGAACACCCTTGTTAAAATTGTGACACGTAATCTAGTTTAGTGCAGCTTTACTTTCCAGTAAAAAATTTGGTTCATACCAAAGGCCCATGTGGCTCTGCGTGTCTCTGAGCTTCGAACGCAGCGGTTACATTTGAACCTGCACAAAAACACAATAAAATTTACAACGTCCAATGCTAAGAAATGCAAAAAAACCCCCACTGCTGTTATCGTTAACAAAAAATGTAACGAAAGTTAACTGAAGTCAAATAAAATATTTTTAAAAAACATAAAACTTATTTCCTGAGGCAGCATATAGGTAACATATAGGGGTATCTAGGAAATTTATAAAGGTGATATATAGGCTGTGCAGACCTGGGCCGAAGTCAACAGTGGCGTAGAGGCCCTGGAGGGATCCACACTTGAGATAACTCAGACCTGCTCCGTCAGTGGTGAACAGGACCACCTCATCTCCCAGATAAGAGCGGAACAGCTGGCTGAGATGACGCATGTAATTAAAATCACAGGCAAAGTAACTGCCGTATTCATTCTCTACCTGCGTATGAAAGCAATCACATTCATACATGTAAGAAGATGCGGTCGTGTTTGAAAACTAAACTTCTATTCACATTTCACATACTTATTAGTCCTGAAATAGATTAAAAGGGTGAAAATACGCAAATACATAATAGTTAACATTTTATACACAGGGTCATCTATATACAGTATACATCAGATCTTAAGCAGGCATTTTATAATAAACTGGTATATTACATTAGCTTAATGTTCGTGTTATTACATATGTGTTAACATATATATATATCATTTTACCAAAGTGATTGTTATATAGCTGTCTTACTTGCACAGTAATGATGGGTCCGCCATTCTGGTACAGGTAACGTTTTATGATGGGCAACAATTTCCCCATCCACTTATCCACTGCTGCAAGGTAATCTAGAGCAATATAAAGAACTCCACTGGAGCTTACAAGCTATACATTTCACTTATTCAGCTGCAACTTTTCCAATCGAAGGTTAATCAATAACTCATGTTATTACCTGGATCAGATGATCGCAGCACAATGTCTTTCTTCTTCAACAGCCAGGCAGGCAAACCCCCTAAAACCAGAAATATTGAGCCAGCTGAGGTCAGAAAATGCAGTCATTTACACTCCATCACATATTGTGTTTGTTTTTCAAATCTTTTAATTATGCACAACTGAATAATACATTAAACAAATACAAAATCAAATTTATTCAACCCATCTATTGTAAATTGTTTCAAAACTTGTTATTTGATTTTGATTTTTGATTCATTTTTGATTGATTTTAATCATTTTGCTTCATTTTTTTATCATTCAATCAATCATATCAACAATAACAAACAAAATAAAACATAACATTTATAAATAAACATAACACAACAATTTTTTTTTCAACAACAAAACCCAAATTCTTTTATACTCTTTAAACAGTTTTCATTCAACTTCATAAGTTTCTACAACATTTTTTTTACATTTAAAAAGCTTTTTACAAGTGAGCTAGCTTTTAAACGTGAAGCCCATTCAGCACAGGTATCAGTATCTTTTTCATCATTTCATTTTAGGCTTCGCCTCCAGTCAAATTCTTCTTCTGCTCCACCAGCAACTGCTGCTTCTTTTTGGCCACCAGAGGTTCTTTCAATCTTTTTAAGTTCAACCATGCAATTGTGTTTTTAAATGGACCCCTGCCTTTAATCTGCAAAATGCTTGGCTGCATTGTGGGGTAATGCTGACTTGGATTGATGTCCTGCATCTTTGTTGTGTCGTCCCAAAAACTGCCCTTCTCCTCCACTCCTCTCCATTGTCTCTGCATTCTCTCACACATGAAACCCTCCATGTACCCCAGAGTACCACGCGCAGTAAACAGCCACCCAGAAAGCCCCAAACCCCCCCCCGCAAATTGCCCCCCCCCCATGCTTCTTTCTTTCCAGGCTTTTTGTTCTTCTTTTTCCTTGTTCTTTTTCTTCCCTCCTTGTTCTTCCTCCTCATCCAGTTGCGTTTTTCCACAAGCCAAACACCAAACACTTTTGTGGTTTCAGTCAACAGAACCACTGACCAACTGTTCTTTTGGTTTGTGACTTTTCTTTTGGGCTTCAGGGTGCGACTCTTCTTGGGGCTTGGGGGACAGCAAGGCGCCTGGGAGTTGGAGGTTCAGGCGAGGCCTTCTTCAGCAGGCCGCGTGTACAGAAATCTCAGTAAACTTCAGTCTTCTACATTTCTGAGTTCTTTTTTCTCACTTCTCAGCTTCTCATTCTCTACTCTTTTTCACTCTACCACAGCATCAGCAGTCGCATCTTCTTTCTCAGCTTCTTTCTTTCAGTGCCCTGCAACAGCGTTGCCTTTTGCCTTTGCCCTTGCCCTTGCCTTGAATCCTATTTGGTATATGTATTCTCTTATCTTTCTCTTATTTCTCATTTGCTTTGCCCTTCCTGTGAAGTAATCTCTTCTCTCTTCTCTCTCTTCTCTCTTTCTTCTTCTTTCTTCACCAGACTTCACCACCACCATAAACATGTCTAAAAGGAGTGAGTAGAAGAGAGTAGTACAGTCATTTTTAATTTGCCTAATTATATTGCTTTATGCTGCTTTGCTGCTCCACCTGACATCCACAGGTGCTTTCAATACCTGATTGAAAACACTTCTTCTCTCTTGTTCTCAGTTGTTCTTTAAGGGGTTTAAATAAATTGTTGTCAATGAAAGAAACAAAAGAAACAAAAAAATATTTACTATACAAACAAAACCAATGATTTTTCATTTTAGTTGCATATGCTCTTTTAGAAAGTCCTGTAGGATTTCATTTCTGAAATTCAATTACAAATGTACTCTAAATTCTCTAAAAACCATTTACAGCATTGGGGGGGTTGAATAATTTTGAACACAACTGTATATTAAATTGAAACATTGCTATATTTACATCGGAAAATATTATGTATAATTATAGTTTCTGTTACGTTTTTTATTGTTTATTTTATTTTTTATAATTTTTTATCATTTTTATTTATTTAAATTTTTTTTTTTTAATCAATTTTTTTCCTTTTTTTAATCAAAAGCATGAATTAATGATTTAAGTTTTCCACAGTTTTTCCACAGACGCGTCTCAGTCTTTCCTCACCATATCCCACTCTGCACAGATGTACGGCCCGGGTCTCATGATGACCAGCAGACCGATGTCTTGGCACAGCTGCAGGAAGTGCTCTAGATCCCCATCTCCGCTGAAGTCGTACTGTCCAGGCACGGGCTCGTGGAAGTTCCACGGCACATACCTGTGGATGAATTCGGCCATTAGGGAAATCTGAGCTGGAATGAGTGGAACACGACGTTAGAATAAAAATGGCCAAAGAAATTCCAATGATTAGTACATATCATAAAGATTGTACTTGCAATTTCTCAACAATAACATTTCTATTGAATTTCCATGACTTTTCCAGGTTTGGAAATCACTATATTTCCAGGTTTTCCTTGAATATGGGAATACAAGACATTGCATATCCCCTCTTACGTCTGGATGGCGTTCAGACCAGCCATGTACATCTTGAGTAGCCTGTCCTTCCAATAGACTCTGGGAATCCTGCTGTAGTGGATGCTGCCCGAGATGTAGCGAAATGGCTCTCCATCTTTAAGGAAGCAGTTTTGATTGTAATCCACGGAGAAACTGGGAGCTGAAGCGTGCTACAGAAAGGAAGAGGATACAGAGGAAAGAAAAATAACGGTTACACTTTATTTTACAGTGCCGTAGTTACATTGTAATTACTCAAATTAACTACATGTACTCACAATAGAGTTACAGCAAGGGTTTGGTTTAGGCTTAGTTACTTGTAATTATGCATAATTTACTTTTAATACCATAGTAAGTACATGTAGTAATGTGTAACTACAGCACATTTACCACATTTACGGTAACTATTAACCAACCAATACAGTATCCAGACACACTTGTTGTTTTTTTTTCATGTATTCAGCCTCGTGTTTTTTTTTCCTACTTCCATGGAACACGATCTAAGATGTTTTGCACGATATACTTGTCTAAACCGTTTTCCCCAAGCCAAAAGTGGATGGTGACTGGGTCATTTTTAAGTTCCTTAACATCAATTAAAAAAAAATTACACATAGGTCCAAAAATGTCTGTGTCAAAAAACTGTAAGCTTGCGAGCACAGACTTAAGTTCGGTCTCATTTTAAAGAAAATCCTTGGCAGAATCTTAAAAACAAAACCAAAAAAAAAAAGGTTATGAAAATGATTTATGAACATTAATTTATATTTTTATGAAACATGCTGAAGTCTAAAACTGCTAGGAAATCAAAGCCATAAATGTAAACACATTTGAGGTTGATATCTTTAAAAAAAAAAAAAAAAAATTTGATTTCAGTAAGGTTTTGTTTGGGCGCAGTACCAGATTTTCCCCATTCCCCAGGTTGGATTTGTGATTTGCAGTAGTTTTTCTCTTTCAAATATCACACGCACGCACAATTTTTTTATAACACACATGCAAACCACACCCTGACATCCTTACTATCACACCCATATAATTACAGCTGTATAACTTATACAATTATAAACTATAATATGCATAAAAGCAAAAAACAGGAATAAAGTGAGTATTTGCTTTATAGGCCAAACCTGAGAAAATGGCACCATCTAGTAAAAAATTTTAAAATTTAAAAAAAAAAAAGAGAGCCTATTAACAAAGATTGCAATATTTTATAGTTAAATGACCCTGGGATGAAAAATTGCAGCTTTAATGAGGACATTTTTCTCCTTACGGTCCTTTAGAGGAACTATTTTGTGTACCAAGTGTAGATTTATAAAAGGAAACAAGGTGAAATTTTGCAGTTGGCATCAACATACGCAAAATGATAAAAAAAATAAAAATAAAACATGAAAAAGACAAAAATGTCCATAAGGTTGCGCAAGGGACAAAAGCATGGTTTCTTGTGTCTTGTGGCCAATTATTATTGACATCAAAAATAGTGTAACATTATGACAAAACATGTTTTTGTCATTTTTTTGACCATAACAATCCCAGTTCCCATTCACTTTGATATTATGTTTCGGATCCTCAATGTTTGTGTTGAAAGATTACTATGGAAGGACATGAGGGTGAGTAAATGAGGACAGAATAGTGATTTTTGTGAATCTCTTTAGTATTTATGTTTGATGATTGACGTGACATGATGTGCTCACGTGACCTGTCACAAGATGCACGAGTCACCAGTCTCGAGATCCACGTAAGTATGAGCCATTATCATAACATCAGACCAAAATCTCTCAAAGCAGAAATATTAAAGTGTCTGAATAGCAAAAAACCGTAAAGTATGACCTTTTTCTCAGAAGGTACATCTCTCAAGTGTTTAAGAGAACATCTGCACACCAGTAACCAAGATGTATTCTTGGTTTAAATTATACTTTTAAAACAAATAAACAAAGTTAATACTTGCCGTGACCGATGGAAGGGTCAGGAAGAGAAGCGACAACAGTCCGACACCCGCCGTCATGGTGTTTGAAACAGCTAACAGCGGTGCGGAAGTCAAATGCCATTTATTTTGGTTGCTACTAGCGATGTCCGATTCTTGAAAGAATCGATCTCTGGAATCGGATCTTTTTAAGTGAACTAGTAGAACTGGAACGATTCGTTCACAAATTGAACTGAATCAGAAAAACGGTTAACCGAGCTTGTGTGTATTAATTATTATTCATTACTAACAAATAGTCCAGTAAAACGACAAATGAAACGTTAATGTACCTAGTGAGTTAATAAATTGTAGATGTCACAAATTTTTGCAGCTGTGACAAACTGAACTTGACAAATTAGATTACATTAAACACCCTTATTAAAATAAAACAATTTACTGGAACGTTTTATGTATATGAATAGATGATGACGCAAAATGTTTTTTAACCCTTTTTAAAAAAAAAAATATATATATTTGAATATTTTTTTGGGAACCGATTCGCGGACACAAATACTGAATCAACAACTCCACTCTCATGTCTTTTTCAGACATGACCAAGAACCGAACGTGTAATATTTAAAACTGTATTTTGTTTATGTTACTAGTAGCAAATTATTACTTGTAAGGTATCCAATAAAATAAAATAAAATACAAAATATCAATATCAAACATTCTAGTCGTATCAAATGAATTTTAATATCGTGACAAAGCTTAAATTACACACTGTTTATAATCGATAACTATTACGACAACAACTTTACTATATATTACCTAGAACGTTTTTGCAGCAAAAAAAAAATCACTGATTCGGATCTTTGAACCGATTCGAGAACCGACTCGGGGAAATGAGTTGCCCTCCCAACCACTAGGGAGTGATATCGATTACTTCTAAATGATTTCTGACACTTCCTTTCTTCATCTCCCGGAGAAACACACGTGTGTTTCTGTACATGTGTGAATTTCACCACCGTTTAGCTATTTTTGTATTGTTTTCATCGACACAACGCTAATGATGTCTGCGTCCATAAACAAGGACACAGAGGATGTTGTGAAAGCTGAAGGCTCCGATAACGAAGAGGATTCTCCCATCGTGAGCCGCACACGGAGTGGTCGCAGATTACGGCCGCCCGTGGCCAAAACTCCCGTCCGCCGGACCAGAAAGTCTGCAGTCCGAGAAGATCCGACAGAAAGCATCGAATCTCGGCAGGAGTCGCCACCGGATACTAAAGGTGATCAGTGCAGGCCAGTGACAGAAGCAGTGTGTCCAGATGAAACTGCAGCAGATGTCAGGCAAGAGGCAGTGCTGGACACTGCAGACCAGACCAGCGAGAAGGAAAACACAGAGTCAGGGCCCACTGGTCCTACAGAGCCCAAGAAAAGGGCCAAAAAAAGGACTCACTCAGAATCCAGTGAGAAGAAAAGTAAGGCTGTGCCTCTTGGGAAACCCAAGTCTGGAAGAGTATGGAAAGACCGAAAGAAGCAAAGGTGAAAAACACTTGATAAACAAGATATCTGGCTTGATGGCTTTTGCATCCACATTTTCATTCATGTTCTTGCATGTCTGTGAATCCAAAATAATCATTTTCACATCTCCAAGTGCTTTCTTTGATATCAGATCAGATGTGCTCAGTGCTGATTTTGTTTTGTAGGTTCTCTGCTCTGGTGAGAGACAAACCTCTGCGTACTTCATGGGAAAAGAAGATGGAGGTCAAGAGAGAGAAGCAGCTGGTGAAGCAGTACCACCAACAGCTGAAAGATGAGCAGGCCAGAGAGAAAGAGGTGCGTTTCTGCCCCGAAACTGCTTTATGATGTACGAATTAACTGTTGAATTAAAAGTCTAGAGCTGCATCCCAATTTGCAGTGTGTAGTAGAGCCCTGCGCGGGACTGTTTTCTTAAACCCGCACCCGCCCGGTCCCGCTGAATGTTTGACCAGGACCGCCCGCTCCCGCAACCTGTGTGTTCCACTCCCGCCCGCTCCCGCAATGTTTGTGTCCGCTCCCGCGGACTTTATGTCACGGCTTGTGAAAAATGTAGCTCCACATATACTCAGACTAAATATTCGTTCAAGTTAACATCCAGAAAAACAGACTTTAAACATGATTGTGTTTAAATAAGATGAAGTAACCAATGCTAAACCAAAGCACCACACATGGCAAACATTGGGTAGGCCTATTTTTTTTAATCAGGGTTGAAAACATTAGGCCTAATTGTTCAAACAAATCCACAACTAGCGCCACCTCAGTTTTTAGGCTAGTGCGTACTTGGAAATAAGTAACCCAAACACAGAGAACTTTGAAAATAGACTATATAATTCTAACAAATTAAATACAAAACAAAATAAATAGAATGCTATGCTTCGAAGAAAAAAAAACTTACAGATTTTACATTATAGCTTGCTTAACAAGTGCAGGTGTGTCGCCTCAGGGCAGAGGTGCCAGATTTATGTCCGTTATAAACGAACACTTTTGCACATTTATCGCAACTATCGAAATTTAACTCTTTCCCTTTTTTGTCAGTGACAATTGAGAATTAATTCCATATGTCTGACTTGCCTTGTTTTACTTTGCTCAAGTAAACTGCCTCTTTAATTTTCTTCTCAACTTCTTGCGTTGACTCCATTTCTACTCTACGCCAAATCCCACCGTTCCCCGCGGGTCTCCCGCTCAATTTTCTGACCGCCCGCCCGAAGCAGGGGTAAAACCGCCCGCTCCCGCGAGATTTGTGTTGGGTCCCGCGGGAGCCCAAACCCAATGCAGCCCTCTAGTGTGTAGTATGAATTAAATCCATAAGCCATGTTGTCGTTATCACATGACCTACCGGCGTCAGTTGCGTCGCTTCACCTCCATTCATAAATCCTCTCCCGTGGCCTCATGGGATACTAAAGTGTCCATTGAATGCTATTTTTCGAATACTATGAATTCAGACATGCTGTTTTTCGGATGTTACACATAGGGAACAAGGCTTGACATTGCCAAATCAACCCGTCAATAGGGTTGGGTATCGTTTGGTTTTTTTTCGATACCGGTGCCAAATCGATACTTTAAAAAAAGCCACAAAATGATGGTGGATGACTCCACTATCAATGAATACCTTGAATACCTTTTTACTGGACAAAAAAATACGGAGCCCCTAAAGGGACGTGGTGGTGGGAAAAAAATGGGATGGGAGGAATTTTTTTTAAAGAAATCTTTTGCGTTCCCTTGCAAAAGCTGTTGTGAGCTCGGACAAAACCTTCCTGTTTAATGTCCCTCTGGCGGGCAGTAGTGTTTATTAAGTCAGCTCGAGCATTAATGCACACAAATAATGCGCGGCTCATTTAGAGTCACAAAGTGTATTGTAGTGCTGCAACGACGCGTCGACGTCATCGATTACGTCGACTATGAAAACACGTCGACGTGCGTGAAATGCGTCGACGCGTCACACTGTTTACATTCGTCTGGCGTAACGGCGGCTTCTGCTCCTGGGAACGGAGAAAGTTCCATTCTGTCACAAAAACCAAGACCACGATTATCAAAAGTATGGGAATACTTTAAACAGAGGCCGAATAAAACGGTCCTTTGTTCCCTTTGTTTCCTCTGTGGAACAGGATCTCTGCCAAATTTGTTCACGTGAACTGAGTTGAGGAGAAAATCTTCGTCTCACAAATAAGAAAATATTTAGAGCGAACGAAAATCAGTTTTGCATTTCAAAGAAGTTTATTTGGATGTGCGCGGACGTTCTCTTTCGCACGTGCGAGGTTTGAGTTGCTCGCGCTCCTGATTCCCGCCCCGCGCGCTCGCTAACACTCGCTGCATCACAGACAGAGCAAGAGGAAAAACACACGGTTCAGGAGACGTTTGTTCAATGGCTTGAACACTATCAAAGTTCCTTTAAGACTGTAGAGAAAGTCTTTGACACTCTTCATGTTAAAGTTCAAATGTCTCCCACTGGACGAACACACATAATGACTTATTTTTAATCAAAATCAAATCGTATTATTACATAATGGCGTGTCCCAGTGTTTCTACACCTCAGTGAACTGCTAAATTAGTTCTAACTTCTTACGTAAAAAAAAAAAAATCACTAGATTAATAATAAAGGTAATAAAAATAATCGTTAGATTAGTCGACTAATCGAAAAAATAATCGTTAGATTAGACGACAGAAAAAATAATCATTAGATTAGACAACAGAAAAATAATCGTTTAGATTAGACGACAGAAAAAATAATCGTTAGATTAGTCGACTAATCGGAAAAATAATCGCTAGATTAGTCGACTAATCGGAAAATAATCGCTAGATTAGTCGACTAATCGAAAAAATAATCGTTAGATTAGTTGACTAATCGGAAAATAATCGTTAGATTAGTCGACTAATCGGAAAATAATCGTTAGATTAGTCGACTAATCGGAAAATAATCGTTAGATTAGTCGACTAATCGAAAAATAAATTATCGTTAGATTAGTCGACTAATCGAAAAAATAATCGTTAGATTAGTCGACTAATCGGAAAAAATAATCGTTAGATTAGTCGACTAATTGAAAAAAATTATCGTTAGATTAGTCGACTAATCGAAAAAATAATCGTTAGATTAGTCGACTAATCGAAAAAAAAAATCGTTAGATTAGTCGACTAATCGAAAAAATAATCGTTAGATTAGTCGACTAATCGAAAAAAATAATCGTTAGTTGCAGCTCTGGTGTATTGCTCATAGTTAGTTCATGTTAGTTAATACATTAACTAATATTTAACTAATGAACCTTAGTTTAACCGAAATGTCTTTACTGTCACTTTTTAGAATACGTCCTTGCTGAATAAAAGTATTAATTTCTGAGAAACACAGTGGCATTGTGACCTGTGGAAAATGTCATGACGTTTCAGGCTGATATAAGTTTTGAAGTTAAAAACCGAAAACATAGTAAACATTCGTCATGTGTGCTTTTTCTGTATTTATACATTTATTTATTTATTTATTTATCTTGCAGGACAAGAAGAAGAGGAGAGCAGAACACCTGAAAAGACGGGCAGAAAATGAGCGGAAAGCGGAGATCGTTCAAGTGGTAAATGTCCATTTGCAGCAGAATTCAGATGTTTCTCACAGTTTTTCTTTGTTTGTCTTTTTAAATGACTCGTTATTGCTCCGCTTTCAGATCAGGAATACTGCAAAGATCAAGAGAATGAAGAAGAAACAGCTGAGGAAGATTGAGAAAAGAGACACGCTGCCAATGGTGCAGAAAACACCACCAAGTGTCAAGAAGGGCACAGGGAAAACAAACAGAAGCTTGTAGAGGCTTTAATGCAGCGATGCATGAGAATCTCAGTGTACACAAACAAGCAAACGTTTAGTGCCTTTTCATGGATGAACTGGCTTGAGGACCTTAATATTATAAAACTATGGAAATGTAATGATTTTATATCTGTGACTCAGAGAGGGTTTCAAATCTGGGTTTGATGTAATATTTGTACAGCAAATTGAAATGCAAATAAATGCTTTGATTTCATGGACACCGTTTCCCATCTCTGTTTATGTGATTGTCACGTGAAAAAACAATCCAAATATCAATCTTCAATCAATATCTTCCTGCTTCATGCATGTCAAATGGTTTTGTCTGTTTTATAGTACAGTAGAAAGGTTAATTTTCAAAAACATGGTGCTTTCCATATGGCTTGTTTTGGCAATAGCCGAGATGCTTTCACTTTCATTATCTCGAATGGAATGATTGGTACTTTTGAGCCTCAAACGGTACTTTTTTTACTCCTTGTTGCCCTAGAAGGTGAAAATCAGATGTTTATGACTTGATATAAATCTGTGGTATTCAAAATAAATAATAATAATACATTTTGATAGTCATAACTTTTTTTTTAACCACTGAATGTTTGTCTCTGTGTTTTATTTGCCTCCAGTGACGAACTAGGAAGAAGGAAAGAACCAGGTCATATGAGGTGTTTGAGGGTGGAGTTATGGTTTTGTATAAAAGTGCTGTTGCTGAATATAAGAGCACAGAAAACCCCAAGAAGCACAGACGACAACATGGCTACAGCGTTTTTTCCAGCTGCTGTAAGAATATTTAAAATACAGTCATTCAACACAATTATAAACATGAATGTGTTGTAATTGTCACTTTGTCAAGCTTTGTATTTTGTTTCTCACGAATGTGTTGGTTCTCTTTCAGACGCAGTACTTCAACCCTCAGCCTGTGGCATGTGGACCCCGGCAGTGTGTGAGAGGAGACCCCAAAGACGCGGTGCCTGTTCCCTACCATCAGCCGTTGGAAGAGTCCACTCACGCCTCTCTCCAGGTCCAAGGACCGGTTTCACCAACTCCTGAACACTTTTCTGTGAATATCTTTAATGGCTCTAAAAGAGTCAAGGTTTCTGTGATGGTGAGGAGCACCGATACCATCGGAAAACTGCTGCAGAATTCCCTGCGGTGCAGACGGAAACTCGGAGCGATCCCGAACCTGGCCTACAATGGAAAACCGGTTGAGCTGAAGCAGACTCTGTCGGAGCTTCAAGTGAAACCTGGAGCCACGTTCCTCGCCTTCCAGAAATGCATTGGAGGTTAACAAGGATGAAGACGCCTGACTTTTTTCCTCTCCATATCTCTCTGTATCTGTACTTTTTAGGTTTAGAGGTAAATCACACTGTAAAGGATTCATTCACAAACTTTCACCTGTCTTATCTGTAACCGTTATCTGATACATGAATCAAATGTTTAAACATACTCTACTCCGTTTAATCATCATTAATGCAATAAACCCTGTAACGTAAATGAAAGCGAAACAAACTGAGCTTTAAGAAGACGTGACTGTTTAAATGCTTTGTTTAACTTGAACAAAGATGTTTTTATTCTTTGCTTTCATACTTAAAGTTTGTGACGAAGTCAGATTAAAATTAAAATGTCATGATTTACTGTTAAATGAGCTGTGAATTTGCACTTTTCTGTAATTTTCTATAATAAAAAAGACCACTATAAATTCTGAATTCTTTTCTTTTTCAATGTTTCTTTGTGATGAAGATCACCATGAGCTTGAATGAAAGCAGGAACATCTGACCATCTGTATAAAGAGTCACATAATTATTATCACCCAGAAAAAGAGCCTCTTTTTATGCCATTATGTTTAATATTATGATTTTTGTGCACATATAAATGTCCATCTATCCATTTTTCCAAACCACATACCATAAGAGTTGTGGGACATAAATGTTTCTGACTAAAAGAAGGAAGGAAGGCTGGTATTGTGTGAGTTATGGAGGAGCACAACCAAAACTCAGCAAGGGAACCTCTTCCTTCACAACAGAGATATAATCTCAGTTAAGATGAAATTCATGCTTCAGAAGTCATCTAGATCCTTAATCAGAATCAGAAAGAGATTTATTGCCAAATGTGTTTTCACACACAAGGAATTCTTCATTCCAGTGCACGTTTACAAAAACAAGAAACATAGCATTTTAAGAATAAAATAAAAAAATATAAGTACACTGTAAAAGTATAAAGACATTTGGGTTTAGTCATAATAAACATGTACAGATTAGGAATATATTTACAGTATAATTCATAATATGAATAAGTATCGGGTGTGTTTAGTGATCAGCTGAATCTCTAAAGCATCAGCAGATTTAACACACAGATGAACTACAGAACATAAAACGATAGTAAAATAAAATACACAAGGAAACCAGTTTCTTCGGAATGGGCCATTTAAGTTAGGTGATTCCCATTTCCTCTGGATTTTGTGTATCTTTTGTTTGGCAGGCAATTCCTGTAAATGTGCTGGTATCTGGTTTTTATGGGGTTGGGCATCAGTGCCAAAATATGCTCTGAGGTAAAAATAGGTACATTCCCAAACTTGATTATATATACAGAACAACATACCAGACAACATTTCATTTGATGGAAGAAACTCAAGGCATCATGACCACAGACGTTTACCCAGCACTGGTAAGATGGTGTTAAATCTAATTTGTTATATATATATATATATATATATATATATATATATATATATATATATATATATATATATATATATATATATATATATATAGTTATGAACAGTTGTGCTGCTTTATATGATTGTTGAAATGGTGATATTTTTTTCACGATTCTTTGATAAATACAAAGTTCATTTAAAATTGCTGATTATTTTTATATTTTAATTCATATTTTGTAAAAATATAAATGTTTTTGTTCTTCACTGTCACTTTTGATCAATTTAAGGCATCCTTGATTAATACAAGTATTAACTTCTTTATTTTTTTAAATCTTACCCCAATATTAGTATCATTGTTTCCTCAGAAATAAGAAGCGGCACAACTTTTCTTGAGCTTCAAATCAGCATGTCAGAAATTACATTTGAAATATATTCACACAAGAAAACAAGTATTTAAAACTGTCATAATATTTCACAATATTACACTTTAAGAAAAAGCTGTGGTTGCCAATATAATTTTGTAAAAAACAAATACAGAAATACTGAACACATTAACAGAACAAACTGTAAATTGTACGGTATAAAACTGTGATTGAAAAACAGCAATGCAGACTGTCACTAAAATCTGTTTTGTATATTTAACATATACCGACAACCACCATAATAATGCAGGAGGTAAAAGAGAAAACCACCCGATGAGTCAGAGTTCATAAAAAATAGTTGAAGTAAATACTAATATTTCGAATATGCAAAGAGTCATTCACCTGCAACATTGAAATAACGCAATAAACATTCATGTAATATAAAACCCTAATGTACGTAACTGATAACAAAAACATGATTCTTTAAACAAAATAAATGTGGAGCGTCACAGAGGGAATTGTGGGAAAACCAGTTTACAGTTTTTGACTGTAAATTATGTGTTGATTTGATCTTTTTTCCTTCTAAAAATTATAAAATTTACAGCATAGAATTGCATAAAATGTCTGGTTAGAGCTTTTACAGTTTTTCCCTGTATATAGTACCTTACTGTTAACCTATTAGCACCTATTTTCCTTACAATATTTAAGTCTAGTTTTTGTATTTTTGATCAAATAAATGTCTTATAGTGAGCATTAGACACTACTTTCAAAAACATAAAAAGAAATTGTAAAGTTTCCAAACTTACATATACTGATATGTTAAAGATATTTAAAGATTCTTATTAATTCTTGACAAAAAATCCTTTATTGCCCTGCATACATTTTCTTAATATCCTGATTCAACCTTTTTCAGCCTGTGTCATTTGGACCCAACCAGTGTGTGAAAGGAGACCCGAAAGACACGGTGCCTGTTCCCTACCATGAGCCGTTGAAAATGTTCACTCACACCGTTCTCCAGGCCCAAGGGCCGGTTTCAGCAGTTCCTGAACGCTTTCTTGTCAATGTCTTCAACGGCTCAAATGGGGTCAAGGTTCCCGTGAAGGTGAGGAGCATGGACACCATCGGGAAACTGCAGAAGAAGGCCCTGAAGCTGAAGCCAGAACTCGGGAGCTGTGTGAATCTGGTCTACAATGGAAAACCGGTTCAGCTGAACAAGAAAATGTCTGATCTCCAGGTCAAGCCTGGGGCCACATTCGTCACCTTCCAGAAATGCACTGGAGGTTAAAAAAAACTTTTCTCTTCTCATCTTATCATCTCTCATCATTTTTTATCACTATGCAGACTATAAGTCACAATCCGGGACTCTAAATGTGCCTTATTTGTTATTCATATATTATAATGTGCAGTGTGTCATAAAGTATATATAAGCCAAACCCAAATTCATGAAAAAATCATGCAAGATTATAATAAACTTTTGACCTGCAAGTATGCGTAAATGATTGTTTTGTAGACAAATATATTATATATTTACTCAGTCTATGCATAACACATACATGTTAATTAAAAATGTACCAATTAGGAAGCACACTGTAATTTCACTGCTTTGATCAATTTACTTTTATTATGAAAAATAGCAAAAATAAAGAATGTGAAATATTCATCCATGCTCAATTGCTACCAACTAAAATGTTTAAGAGCTAACACATTCAGTACAAAGCTGTGTAAAATGCTTCTTTGTATTGCTTCTAAATAACAATACAACCAGTCAAGTGAAAGTAAAAGCAAACTAATAAAACTGAAAGCGATCGTGTGTTTTTTTAGTTGTGAAAATGCACGAGATGGCTGTTTTGGTTAAGCTGCCATTGAACCTGACTGATGGTAAGCAATGTTAGAATAAAGCAGGAAGAGCTTTTGAAGCCACAACACTGGAGGTACAAAAGTTTCATTTATAGCCGAAATACAGCCCGACAGCCTTGACTTCACATATCTGTAAACAGAAAATAGGTATGATGACTGAATTTCAAACAAGGTGACACTTTAAAATAACATGCTTTAAATGAAAACATAGACATGTTAGTATATCAAGGGATATAAATTGAACAGTAAACTTCATATTACAGGGAAACATCCAATTTTTGTGACTAAATATCAGAAACAGTAGAACATGTGCTTGATATCTGCAGGAAATATGAAAAGGAGAGAAAGGACATGATGAAAGAAATGGAAAAAATAGCAATTACAAGATGTGGAGAAAATACAAGAAGAGTGGACAAGGCAGAAGATACATTAAAAGCTTCCGATTAAAAACAGGATTAAAGGGATAGCTCACCCAAAAATGAAAATGATCCCTCCCTCAAGCCATCCTAGGTGTATATCTATGAAAAACTATTATATTAAAAAATAATATTAAAAAATATCCAAGCTTTATAAAGGGATTGAATCCTACATTTTGAAGCCCCAAAAAGTGCATCAATCCATCATAAAAGTAATCCATAAGGCTTTGTGGGATTAATAAAGGCCTTCTGAAGTGAAGCGATGGATTTTTGAATTCAATATCTTTATTTGTACGTTTATAAACTATAATAACTGGCTGCAAGTTACGGCCACGCACGACTCTAGTTCCGGCGGAAGAGTGACCTTTGACCTGACGCATGATGTAATGACGAGAGCAGAAAAGCAGAGCAAAACAAAACACCAGTCAAGAATTAGAAGTCTAAAATGAGACTTTTTAAAGAGGATTTCCATATAAGAGAAGTAAAGCGTAGTAAAGTTGCACAGCTCTATTTGTTTGAACCGCGAGACGCGTCTAAACGCTTTTCCTACACTCTTCCACAAGAACTCATCTCGTGTACAGCTGTTATCGGAAGACAGTGATTATACTTTATGTTTAAGTTTTAAATATGGATATTTTTCTCACAAAAACGCATCTCAAGTCATAATTCAAATATATTATATACATTTCTATGTGTAAAACATTTAAATAAATTAAATTAAAAAGAATATAAAAGAGCCATCTATATGAGAACAGTTTTGTTTGTTTTTTGTTTATCCAAACAAAATATATCAATTTGCTCTTGAATGTGGAAAATAGCAAAAAAATAAAGAGTAAGAAATGTAGCCTGCAGAATAAATCCACACCAAATACATCGTTTCGTTTACGTTGTGTAAAATGCTTCATTGTATTATTTCTAAATCTATAAAACAACAATATAATCAGCCCGGGCCTTGCAAGCGAAACCAAAATCCAAATGAAACAAAAAGCAATCATGTTTAAAGTTCATAATACTTGAGAAGATCAATGAATCTGACTGATGGAATAAAAATGTTAAACTCTTTTGTCTTGTGTTCTGTAATTTACCAGGAAGAGCTTATGAAACCACAGGGGTCAGAGTTTATGTTACCCAACAACAAAACAGTTTCGTTTTCAATTTGTTATCATCCAAAATTCACGGAAAAAGAGATAAAATGACAAAAAGGCACAAGATAATGACTAAACTATCATGGTTGTCTGTGATCCTTTGACTAATGTAGATCCTTATTCACTGTTCACTAAATAGGCAATATAGCACTTATACTGCAAAACACAATAAGGAATAGTTTGTTTTGCAAGACAAAAGACTGTACTTTCCAGAAATCTTTCACAGGCGTGTATCTCATAGCGGGACAGTCCAGTCATGTGACCTTATTTGGTTAGTTTGGTGGCGGTGTTGAGCCCTCGGTTCTTACAAGTCATGTGTTTGCTGAGAATCATTATAAGCGTTGGAACATAGGTATTTTCCCAAATAAAGTTTCTCTTTCACTCTATTAATTTTCAGGTAGCCTAGTATCACCAAAATCAGACTTCTGGACTGTAGATAACAGGAAACATATCATGCTAACTGCAATATGAATATGTGTGGTTTGTCACAGACTTCAGGATAGTTTTAAATGAACGGCACACACATAATATGAGCAAATGATGCAGTCAGAAGTGTCAACAACAATAAGGTTTTGAGTCCAATTTGTTTACTCTAGCATGTGGCTTCAAATATCTAGATCAAAACTTTGTTTTTATATTCAAGTCTGAATCCATAAATAGCTATAGTAAAGACTAACACTTCAAATTGTAAGTTTAAAGTAATGTACACTATTAATAATGTAGCATATAAACGTATGTTTATGTTTTGTCTTATGTGTGTAGGTGGGCAAGGCAGGCATCAAACAGGAAGTTGACCCTCAAATCGATTTAGCTAGTTTTCAATTAGGTCATAAAACTGTTATAGCTACTATATTGCACAATCCTTTGATGGAAATATAAATGTGATATACTACTGCAACAAATTTGTGTTAATATCACATTTCTATTTTTAGAATTTGGTTGTTTTTATTTGATTTTGGGCGATTGGGCTAGTGCTTATAACGGCTTTGCTAATAGTGATTTATACACCGAAATCATGCTTGTAATTTTCACGGGGATGTAGCTCAGTGGTAGAGCGCATGCTTTGCATGTATGAGGCCCCGGGTTCAATCCCCGGCATCTCCACTTTAGCGTCTGGATGACATTTGGTTTGTCTTACAAGTTTAAAGTTTAGGTTCTAACCCCCAAAATGATGAAGGAAATATATTTATAGTCTTTAGCACAACAATTAACAGTTAACAAAATTAACACTCGTTTTCTGAACCCAAAGCACGTATTGGACCTCCATGAAACCATAAAATAGTCGCGGACACTGAAGAATTTTCACACTACTTCGTTCTTTTCGCTAGATGGTGCTAAAGTCACAGTAAGCGAGCTAGAAGTTCGATTCAATGCGAATCGGTTCATTTGGCCGGTTCGTTTTAATGAATCTATGGACAGATCAGAATCACAAATTATTTCTAGCAGGCAGTACTCAAAAGTATTCTCCACAACATTTTGATTTTTCATACCTTTAAAAATTGTCGGATAGATCACATTAAATTGTTCACATCAAGTTTACAATGTTAATATAATGTAAATTATATGAATCCCAATGCTGTTGTACTGTCAAATATTATTCTAAATTACATGATACATCCTAGCCTACTGAATACTGCATATACCGAAGAAAAAAATGGCCTATATGTTATGAGAGTCTGTGTTTAAGTTACTGTAAAAAAAAGTACTTAATTACTAGTGGCTACTTTTAATTTTATATCAAATAAATAATATAAAATTGCATAAATTATTCTTGAACTGACCAAAGCATTTCAAGTAAGAGGGTTATATTAAAAACATACATTTTAAGTTTTGATATTAAATCCACTATTGTTTCAGAATTGTTCGTTGTCTACTTAAATGACATAAAAATTAAAAATAGTCCATTACTTATTAAATTACAGTAATTAATTACTTAGTTAAGCTTTTGCTATCGAGTGATTCTTTGTGAATCATCAACCGAATCATCGCAAGAGAACCGATTCGTTCGCGAATCAAATATCGCTAGTTCAATGACAGAACTAGCATAACAAACGCGAAACGTTTGTGACTGTCCAAATATTAATTAACCCCAGTAGTTCGTGAACTAGAGTGTGAAATATCTGATGTTAGCTTAATGTTTTCCAGTGTGACAGAAGAAAAGGAGGAAGAGGAGGACAGGATCGCTCCGCCTTCACCTTGTCACGGAATTCAGAAGGGAGAATTTCAGGACGTCAGATCCTGAAAAAAAAACACACACACATCCTAATCCAATTACTAAAATCAGCGACTTGTGTGTGTTTTATATTTTTTATGTGTGATCGCTATATTGCCCGTGTTTTGTTTCCAAGGGCATTTATACGTATTTATTACCAATGTGCAACTTTTACGCTCCGTTCTCCTGGAATTGCTGCAGGACACGCTGATCTCGCGCTGGCGACTCCCTGATTTACACCGTTTCATCTGTGTTACTGTTTGTGGTTCTCCTCGACTCAGGAATTATGGGATGCTGCGGCAGCACACAGGTAAGAAAAACAAAATGCATGAAACAAAACATCGTGTAAATGCATGCAGATTCACATCTGGAAACTTTCTGGAGTTGAACGACCGCATGCATAGCGAGAAGTTTTACATATTACGATCACGCATATGTAAATATCTTGTGAAGGTCTGTGCAGTTTATATAGAGATCTGTATAAAGGACTGAATCGCCTTCATCGCATCGAAATGAGGATAAATCAAGGGTCAGAGGTTTGTTTGTCAACAGTGTAAAGCTCATTTCCGGGTTTGACTCACGAGGCAAGTGTGTTCAGACACATTCATTCACTGCTATGCTTTAATTTTGTTTTTATCTATGCTATATTTGCGTAAAATTTACGTATTGGGGGACAAATTGAGTCTATGTAGTTTAACTTCATACTAATAAATAGACAATGAAGAACAAAGAATGTGCACCAGATGTGTTTTACTTTGTTTTTAGTTGATTTATGAAGCCACTGTTAACTTTATCGTTATTGTTGTATTATAATGCTACCATATATTGCAGGCAACTGACCCTTCGCAAAGCCCCGCCTCCTTTAGTTACTGTTGCTATGTCCGACAAGTCATGTGCTCTCATGCCACACATCATGTTCTCACGCAGTAAAAATGCAAAGACGACACGCGTCGATAGACAAGACCGAGCATGTTTTGATATGAAACAGTTTCAAATTTAAAATATTGTAATTTTTTAGAGAAGTTTGAACAATAAATAGCGTCTAGTGTGTCTTTAATGTGTCGTGACAGATCGCTGTCGCTCCTTCAAGCGGCTCGTGAACTGATCATCTCTTCATACTAGTTCATTGAACATGAACATCAGAAGGAATGTTGTTTCAAGCGCAGAAAGACACCGAGTACACACAATTTTTCAAGTCCAACATTAATCTATTAACTCCCCTGACTGCTTTGTCGGACAAAATTGCAGATTTGGGATTATGATTGGTCAGATCGCCTATATAAAGGACTGAATCACCTTCATCGCATCAAAATAACGATAAATTAAGGGTCAGAGGTTTGTTTGTCAACAGTGTAACAGTTGCTCATTTCTTTAATTTTGTTTTATCTATGCTATATTTGCCTAAAATCTACGTATTGGGGGACAAATTGAGTCTACGTAGTTTAACTTTCCTTTTCGTTTTCCCGAGAAGAATATTTATGGTTAAAAAGAAAAGGTTATATATTAGGAACCTTCAAGTGTTGTTATCGTCAACTAAAGCTAAAACGATTAAAAATATTTTTGTTGTTTTTTGCAAGTATTAGATGAAAAATATAAAATGAAGCTGAAAAAGAACAATAAAATGACAAAAGCACATTACAAAATTATTATCTTAAATTTGGAAGTTAAAATAACTCAAAATCGATACATTTTTGCTAATATAAAATATTAAGGAATTCTATAATAGTATATAAATAGTAATACTGAAATAAAGAACACGTTTTTATTTACAAGTTTAAGTTAATTTAAAAAGGTTATTATTTATTAGAGCCTACTTTTAATTTTATATCAAATAAATAATATAAAATTGCATAAATTATTCTTGAACTGACCAAAGCGACTGAGAGGATTACATTAAAAGCATACATTTTAAGTTTTGATATTAAATCCACTATTGTTTTAGAATTGTTCAATCTCTATAACTGTACTTAAATGACAGAAAAATTAAATTACGGTATTATTAAATTACAGTAATTAATTACTTAGTTATGCATTACACCCAACAGTCTTGCTATCGAGTGATTCTTTGTGAATCATCAACCGAATCATCACAAAAGAAATAACATGTTTTAATTTACATATTTCGTGTATTTATTTACATTTTCACATTTTGCTTTTTTTTTTTTGAGTTTGTGTCATGTCAACAATGTCAACTTCCCGTTTGCAGAAGGTACGTGACTGGAAACCCTTAGAGCAGAGGAAGTGCACAGATATCCCATGGCTGCTCCTGTTCATCCTCTTCAATATCGGCATGGTAAGAGAACAGATCGGTCTTACAGAAATATAATTCACATATTTAAAAAACAAAATGCTGGACAAAATTACAAATACAAGAAAATAATTAATAGTTAAGTATGAGATTATTATTATTATTATTATTATTATTATTATTATTAATAAATGTATCGACTATTATTAATATTATAGTTGTTATTGTTTCATGTTATTTTGATAATATATATATATATATAATATAGTGTTGGGCAAAGTTACTTTTAAAAGTGCTTTGCAATATTAATAAATGTATCGACTATTATTAATATTATAGTTGTTATTGTTTCATGTTATTTTGATAATATATATATATATATAATATAGTGTTGGGCAAAGTTACTTTTAAAAGTGCTTTGCAATATTAATGAATGTATCGACTATTATTAATATTATAGTTGTTGTTATTTTGATAATATATATATATAATATAGTGTTGGACAAAGTTACTTTTAAAAGTTCTTTGCAATATTAATAAATGCTACTCCTTAAAAAAATAGCCAATTGCGTTTCTTAGTTACTTTTCATGAAAATGAATGCATTTTTGTGTTACTTTTTCTCACCTGGGCTGGGCTTGTTTGTTTTTTTAAAAACAAAAGTTATATTTTTGGCAAATTTAAAAAAGTGAAATGAATAATGATGTGCTCAAGACAAGTCCTCGTTGGAGTAAGATGGCGGTGTACCTTCTCTTCATGAATTAGGCCTAGACACAAATACAGGACTTTTACTAATAGAAAATGAAGAACAAAGAATGTGCACCGGGTGTGTTTTGCTTTTTTATGTTTTAGTTGATTTATGAAGCCACTGTTAACTTTAATGGGGTAGTCGTGGCCTAATGGTGAGGCAGTCGGGCTTGTAACCTGAAGGTTGCTGGTTCGATTCCCATCCCGGCAGAAATTGAAGGTGGGGATTGTGAATGAACAGCACTCTCTCCACCTTCGATACCATGACTAAAGTGCCCTTGAGCAAGACACCTAACCCCTAATTGCTCCCCTTGTAAGTCGCTTTGGATAAAAGCGTCTGCTAAATGAATAAATGTTATCGTTACATATTTTATTGTTGTATCATAATGCTACCAAATATTGCAAGCAATTGACCCTTCGCAAAGACCCGCCCCCTTTAGTTACTGTTGCAATGTCCTCATATAGGTAAATAAAGCACCGGAAAATCTTTTCCGAGGGTCCCCAAATCAAATATTACTACTGTTTGTGTTTCGTTATGTTGTGTTTCTATGGCAGCTCTGCATCTGTGGCTTCGCCATAGCAACAGGGGCCGCCTCAAGACTCATATCAGGGTACGACAGCTACGGAAACACCTGCGGTCAGAAGAATGCCAAAATCCCAGAAATTGAGCTCAGCGGCCGGGACCACACCTCCAGAAAGTGTGTAAAAGCTTTGAGCGAAGCTGAAATAGATTGCATATGCAAACAATCACTGCAGTAAATGCATATGCAGAGGGAAGATTGAATGACAGTTTCTTTCAATGGTTTTGTCACAGGTATGTGTTTTTCCTGGACCCCTGCAAGATCGACATAATGAAAAGAAAGATTAAATCTGTGGCTCTGTGCGTCTCAAAGTGCCCAGAGACTGAGCTGAAGACTTACGAGGATCTGACAAAGTTCTCAAGCGTTAACGGTGAGCTCAGTGCTGTCGTATGTAGTTGAATATGATGAAATGTTAATGGTGATTTATAGCAAATGTTTTGTTTTTCCATATTATCGTCTCTAGGATCTGATTTATGCACCTATGACTTACAACCAGACACATATTCATCTCACCCTAATAGAGCTACAAAATGTCCAACACTTCCTGTCCATCCAAGGTAGAAACTTAATGCATGAAAATTAGGAATTTAAAACAATAATAGACACGTGAATATTTACACCCATACTTGTCAACTCAGCAAAGAAATCTTCGTCTTGTGATTTCATGAGGTCTTAAAGATTGCTTACAGAAAACATGAGGTTGATATGTTATGCGACCTCATTATTTGTCATTTCTTGGTGCAGTGCATCTTTGCCGGTGTTTCACCGCTGCATGCCTGTTGACATTTCCTGCTACGCCAAGTTTGCGGAGGCATTCGTCACTTTCGTCAGCGACAACAGCGTGGTGCACCGCGTCATCGCCGGAGTGATGACGTCCAAAGAGATCATCATGGGCCTGTGTCTGCTAGCTCTCGGTGAATGTTATTTTTGAAAACGTCCCATAACTCAATTTCATAATTATAAAACCTGGTTTGCATCAGTTGAATTGAAGTGTCAGGGGTCAAGAGAGGGAGAATTAAAGCCCCATTATGTCTTTGCTTTCTGCTGCAGTTCTGTCACTGATTCTGATGGTTGTGATCCGCTACATATCCTTGCTCCTGGTCTGGATTCTCACAGCTGTTGTGGTGGTCGGGTCAATTGGTGAGGCCTCGGTATCATATTGAAATAAATGAAGCGACCAGCGCTGACTGTCACTAGCTGAAAGTCGCTGTGTTTGTGGCAGGTGGATGTGGGATATTGTGGTGGCTGTATGTGGATCACAGGAAAGCGGCGAACGCCACTCTTCCTGCTCATGAACTGGATGTGGCCAAAGACAACCAGCAAGCCCTGCTCATCTACGCCATCGCTGCCACCATTTTCACGGTATGAACTGGGGCTACGCCTGGAAGCGTAAGATACTGTATGGACTGCAAATATGTGATGTGTACCTTATAACGGTATACCTCAGGTGATTCTGCTCCTGCTGATGTTCTTCATGAGGAAGCGTGTGGCGCTCACCATCGCTCTGTTCCATGTGGCCGGTAAAGTGTTCACCCATCTGCCTCTGCTGGCCCTGCAGCCTTTCTGGACCTTCCTCACGCTCATGCTCTTCTGGGTTTACTGGATCACCGTGCTCCTCTTCCTCGGAACCGCAGGTTTGTCAGCACAAACAAACAAAGTTTCAGGCAGTTGATCGCAGGGCTGGACGATATAGCTTTAGTGTGTATATATATAATATATATAATATATTATATATATATATATATATATTTTCAGATTTATTCAACTCAATTTAAGCTTCAGTTCCAGTGAAGAACATTCAAAATGCCAGAACTGAAATGTGGAAAAAAATGTAGTTGGCGATAAGCAAGGTGTTTTTGCACTTATACATAAAATTATTTTTAGATATTTGTTTTGCATCACATGAAAATAATTGTTATATGGTTCATGACGGTAATTTTCATAATGGTTTATGAAAATAATTGTTGGCGCCGATTGAAAATTATTATATATATATATATATATATATATATATATTTAAAAAAAGTATTTATATATATATATATATATATATATATTATATATATATATATATATATATACATGCATACACACATACACATTTTAGCTAATTTAAAAAATATTAAAAAAATTAAATTAACTAAAATGTGTGTGTGTGTATGTATGTGAAGATATATATATATATATAAATATTTTTTTAAATTAAATTGTGTGTGTGTGTGTTTGTGATAATATTTGTATATAATAATTATACATAAACTGTATATTTTTATTTTATGTGTTTGTTTATAATTTCTTTCTTAATTCGCTTTATGAGAAAGGATAGTTTGAACTGATTCAGTGAAATGAATCAAACTTTATTTCTCTGCTCTAATGTATGGAAGCTTGTTTCCGGCACGGAATAAATTTTTTTAAAGATAATTGTGACTTTTTATCTCACAATTCTAACTTTTTTTCTCAGAATTACATGATGAATTTGTAGTGTGCATGTTATAAAGTGAGAATTACTTGAGATAAACACAATTCTGACTTTATTTGCAATTGCAAGTTTATCAGGCAATAGAGTTTTTTTTTCTTGCAATCCTGACTTTATAACTCGTAACTCCGACTATATCACGCAATTGTGAGAATAAAAGTAAGAATCGCGAGATGCAAACTAGCAATTGTGAGTCATGCATACAAAAAGTCTCAAATTTCTCGTACATGACCTCTTAAAACTGATCACTATAATAATCCTATATTTACAATGTGCTTATTTTTTATTTCTGAAGGAAAATCATCATAAGTATGTCATAAATATTCAATTTATTGTCAAGTCCTATTCCACTGATTTTAGTTTCACTGGGAACAGCATTTCAGATATCTGTACATTAGTGTCACAGTTGCTTGTAAACTAACATAATGATATTTTCCACACAGGAAGTCCAGTGAAGAATAACCAGACGGGTCTGGTGGAGTTTCGTATGGACGGGCCGCTGCAGTACATGGTGTGGTATCACGCCGTGGGTCTCATCTGGATCAGTGAGTTCATCCTCGCCTGTCAACAGATGACCGTAGCTGGCGCTGTGGTCACATACTACTTCACCAGGTCAGAGGTCAAAGCTAAGACTTTATTTGTGATGCTTCCTTCCCTCCATTTGTCTATGAAGGGCTATCGTTGTGATTTTTTTTTTGTTTTTTCTTCTGTCGTTGTAGAGATAAGTCTCAGCTGCCCTTCACACCCATAGTGTCGTCTGTCCTGCGTCTGATGCGATATCATTTGGGCACCGTAGCTAAAGGAGCCTTCATCATCACTCTAGTGGAGATTCCTCGCCTCATCCTCACCTACATCCACAGTCAGCTCAAAGGAAAAGTGAGTCCTGACACTGTCAGCTGATCTATGTTCATGTCTCACCATAAACAGATTATAAGGTGCACTGTGTAACTTTTTCTTCTTCAAAATTTAGATGAGTTAATACGTCAATCCTTCTTACAAAATGTGTTTTTGTCTTAACCTGATCAGTAGGATTTAGCTGTAGGATAATCATATTCATCTACACAGAGCCAAAGCAATGCTCTTCCACAAAATGCATGCGGTTTTGTTTTTAGCCACTAGAGGGCCAAAAGTTACATATTGTGCCTTTACAACTGTAATATTTTGAAATATTGTTGCAATTTGAAATAAAGGTTTTTCTATTTGAATATATTGTAAAATGTCATTTATTCCTGTGACGCAAAGCTGATTCGCATCATTATTCCAGTCGTCAGTGTCACATGATCATTCAGAAATCATTCTAATATGATGATTTGATGCTCAGCAATTTATTATTATTATTATAAATATCGTAAACAGTTGTGCTACTTCATTTTTTTCAGGATTCTTTGATGAATTGAAAGTTCAATAGAACAGATTTTAGTTACAGTGTAACTAAACATTTAGTAACATTGTAAATTTCTTGATCGTCAGTTTTGATAAGTTTAATGCCTCTTTGCTGAATAATAGTATTAATTTCTATAAAAAAAAAAGACTGATCCAAAGCTTTTGAATGGTGAAATGAAATAAAATGTGGTTCTTGCAGGAAAACGCCTGTGCCCGCTGCATGATGAAGGCGTGTATCTGCTGCCTGTGGTGTCTAGAAAAGTGCCTCACCTACCTGAACTTGGTGAGTCATGCACATGCATACTTTGCAGGAACATGAATTAATTTGATGCATTAATCGCGTGGCTTTTCTTCAGAACGCATATACGGCAACGGCCATTAACAGCACCAACTTCTGCACATCTGCACGAGACGCTTTCTTCATCCTTGTGGAAAATGCTCTCCGTGTGGCAGCTATCAACAGTGTCGGAGACTTTGTCCTGTTTTTGGGAAAGGTATTTTATACTCTTCAGGGTTCCAGACTGCGACCAAAATGGTCGCATATGCGACCTTTTTTTAACGTCGTGCGAGTAAAAATTTTATGTAGTCGCATTTGTGCGAGTGCATGATCATGTTATTCGCGCATGTGTAACAGAACGAGGTGTCGGCAGCTGCTGCCGTCCGTAACTGTTTTGTTTTCAAAATGAACAAAATTTATATAATGAATGAGTACATCATAAATCCATTTTCCAAACCGTGTTTTTGTCTTATCCTGAATCACTACGGTGCGCCAATAATAAGTGTTTATATTCGGACTATTTCAGACTGGGCTCGGCTGCGCTGCGGAGTATCACAGTACCTGCGTGACTCGTCATAGACAAACAGAGAGAAGTAGTTCCGGCTACAATGTTCTTCCGCAAGATACATGCAGTTCTATTTATTAACCCTAGAGAGCTAACGTACACGCGCATTACACAATGATGATGAAACGCGCCAAATTTCGGAATTAAGCCATATAAAAATAAAAAGGTTAATAGCTGAATAATAATCATAAAAAAAAAAAACAAAGTTTGGAGTTCAAGGATGCTGCTGGAAAGGACGAGCCATGCATACAGACACATGATGATGAGCGCACACAGGTAGAAAGACATTAAGTTACTTCAACAGCAATGGTTTAGACCAGAGTTCCTCAATAGGCCGCGAGAGAATGTTGGCCCGCGCTAATGTCAAATAGTGTTGTCGAGGTAATGTATATAAGCACGTCTCGGTCTCGAAAATTCAAACGCAGCATCATTGCTTACGTTGCGTAACCGCTGGTGAGTTTAAAATGCTCGCGCTCCGCGCCGGTGGTCACGCGCAGTTCGTCTGTCAGCGACTCAAACTGACTAACAAAATAGACTCAAATGTGAATGGACTAAAATGTTTGTTTTATTTTGTCTGACCAACCGCAAAAGAAAGAAAGTAAACTGTATGTGATAAAGTACAGTGTTTGCTTTTATATTATTAGCCTAGTTACAGAAAGGCAAACTAAAGGCTAATATTTTCTCATTTAAATTAAACATTTAGCAAATACACATCTATATCATTAAAACAAATCCCTGAATATCTAATTAATATTTAATATCACAGACCTTGCAGATATATTCGAATACAAAAGTGAGAGTAACCCGCGTGAAAGCGTGTATTCTGTGGGTGACAGTCGATCCGTGTGAAATGAATTCAGACTTCAGTTCAGCTTCACGGGAAACGCGATCAAAATGTATGTATATATGTATGTATAATTTATATTAATTTTAATTCATATTTAATAAATTAGAAATATGAAAAGTATGAATTAATCGAAATATTATATATATATATATACATATACCAGATTTATATCGGCCATCAGCCACTGTGATTTAATATATTTAAGATTAATATTAATCTTAATATTAATAATTAATATTTAAGATTACGATTCATCAAGCATGCATTGATTAAAATTGTTGTAGCAAAAAAAAAAAAAAAAAAAAGTGCGACCAAATCATGTGCTGGTGCGACCAACTGAGAAAATTGGTAGCACCGGTGCAACCAGTGGAAAAGTTAGTCTGGAGCCCTGCTCTTATAGTATTTAAAAAAAAATATATATATATATATATTATATATATATAATATATATATATATATTTTTTTTTTTAAATAAACCGAACCACTGATTCGAAACAAAAAGATTCATAAAGTTTTATGAAGCAGTATATTTTATTATATATATATATATATATATATATAAATTAATTTTAAAACTGAGTCTATATTGAAATATGATGTATAATATAATATAAAATGCATATTGTTTTTATTTCAGTTTTAATTTTCAGCTTTCTATTTCAGTTGACAAGGCAGCATGAATTTTTTAATTTGTGGATATTTTTTTCTTTTTTTGTTTAGTTTTTATCTAATATTTTATTTTGGCTTCATTTCAGTTAACAAAATCATATTTAATCTCTTAGATCTGAGGTATCCAGTCACAAGCATTGAGGGATAATATGTGTTAAAGATTGCTAATCTATAAGCATATAATACATTTTTGTTTGGTGGGTTTCATTTTTCCCTTTGTGTTTCTCGTGACTGCAGGTGTTGATCGTGTCATGCACGGCGTTCGCGGGCGTCCTTGCGTTGAACTACCAGCGCGAGTACACCGTCTGGGTGCTGCCGCTCATCATCGTGTGTGTATTCGCCTTCCTGGTGGCTCACTGTTTCCTCTCCATCTTTGAAAGTGTAGTAGACGTACTCTTCCTTTGCTTCGCCATCGACACCAAGTACAACGACGGCAGCCCCGGCAGCGAGTACTACATGGACAAGACCCTCATGGTGAGAGATTTTCTCGGACCCTACAGTCCGCTAATCCCAACCAAAAGTCATTTATAATAGCCTTGTGTTTTTGTATAGCAGATTAAACATGCTCTTTGTGTCTCTCTACGATCATTCGTGTAGGAATTCGTAGAGAATGCCAGGAAAGCGACAGAGAAGTACAGCAAAACAGAAGGAGACAGTCGGGAAATGAAATCTATGGTGAGTTTAATATTGTTTTATTTTCAATTGATCGTTTTTTTTTTGTTGTTGTTGTTATAAACAGCTTTTTAATGCCACTTTCCATTTAAGTTTGATTTTGCACAAGTTGCTAGTGTTTTATTGCAAGTAGGAATTATGGAAATTCCATTTTTTTGAGTGGACGAAATGCAGCATTTGCTACACAAGGGTGTTAATGCTTAATACAAGCACAAGATTAAATACGTTTGTTCAGTTGGGTTCCCAAAGTAAAAAAAAAAGTATGTTATATATAGTATGTGTATGGGTAGTATGAATGTAATCCGGATGTACTACATCCGCCATGTTGTTACTGTCACGTGACCTACCAGCATCAGTTGTGTCGCTTCACTGTCATTCATTAATCCTCTCCTGTGGCCTGCTATGGATGCTAAAGTGTCCATCGAATGCACTCTTCAAAATCTCGCTGGAAGTTCTTGGTCATCTGGGTACTTTTCGCCTACTGTTTTTCACATACTATATATTCAGGAAGTAATCAATTTCGGATGCATCATTGCTTTCCACCAGTCATTCCAATGAAGTACAGCAAATGACTTAGAGTTAGTTCACCCAAAAATGAAAGTTCAGTCATTAATTCTTCTCCCTCATGTCGTTCTACACCCGTAAGACCTTCGTTCATCTTCACAACACAAATGAAGATATTTTTGATGAAATCCGATGGTTCAGTGAGTCTCTATTGACAGTAAGATAATAAACACTTTCAGATGCCCAGAAAGATACTAAAACATATTTAAAACAGTTCATGTGAGTACAGTGGTTCAACCTTAATATTATAAAGCGATGAGAATGCTTTTTGTGCAACAACTTTTCAACAATATCTAGTGATGGCCGATTTCACAACACTGCTTCATGAAGCTTTACGAATCTTTTGAGTCATTGGTTTGCCAAAGTCACGTGATTTCAATAAACGAGGCCTCATTACGTCATAAGTGATTCGCAATTTCAGTAGTTCACGTGACTTTGGCAGTTTGATTCACGAATCGAACCACTGATTCGAAACAAAAGATTCATGAAGCTTCGAAGCAGTGTTTTGAAATCGGCCATCACTAGATATTGTTGAAAAGTCATTATTTATACTTTTTTGGCGCACAAAAAGTATTCTTGTCTCCTTATAATATTACTGTACTCACATGAACTGTTTTAAATATGTTTTAGTATCTTTCTGGGCATCTGAAAGTGTTTATTGTCTTGATGTCAATAGAGACTCACTGAACCATCGGATTTCATCAAAAACATCTTCATTTGTGTTCTGAAGATGAACGAAGGTCTTACGGGTGTAGAACGACATGAGGGGGAGGAATTAATGATTGAATTTTCATTTTTGGGTGAACTAACCCTTTAAGGAAAGACTTTTTAAAACCTCCATGGGAAAAATGAATGGGGAAAAAAACATCTGCAGCCAATGGCACTGAGAAAGTGGACAGGCTCTTTTGCGCTCTCTTCATTTACTTCTCGTTTCTTATGTTTCAGACTGGAGGTACACTGGCTTGATGAAGACCAGCGTGGCACTACAGCACCTGACACTCCAAAAAAGTGCTATTGAGATGCACAAAAGCTTCTCTTCAGGGATAATAAGGTGACAGACGTCTGTCATCACGACTTAAAGGGCATTTTAGATTAGAAAAGCTCTAGGACAGTGAGCTGAGCACACGCACAAGAAACAACACAACAAGCTAGAACATGTCGTCTGCGCGCTAATATTTCAGCTCCTAAATTTTCTTTCAAAATGCATTTTTATTTCAGTTTTATTAGGATACTAAACTTTATACAGAAGTTAGTATTTTAGATGTTTTGGTTTAAAATAAAGCAAATAATTGAAGGGATTTAGTCAGTAAAATCCTAGTTATCTAGCTGTTTTTTTTTAAAGGTGCTTTTTGTATTTTATCTTGTTTATATCATTTGTCTTTGAAAGACTTTCTTCCATATCAGATGTGAAATACACTGTCTGCAGAAGCTTAAACAGTCAATGTTTTTTCTATGCAAGCAATAATTTAAGATCTTCAAGTAGTTTTAGTGGGTTGAGAGTCGGTCCTCGAGTGTCTTATTTTAATATTATATAATAGAGTAGTTCCAGCTTTTATATTTGCAGTCTTATTTTGTGCAGCATTATGTTACAAATATATCATACGAGACTCTCAGCTTCTAAATCAACAGCGTAACAATGATTGTCATTTCTCTCGTGCCAATAAGCTAAAGTGTGTCATTTATACACCAATAGCAACACCAAATGGTCTATTTGTTGACTTGGCAAAATTAGCCGGACAGCTTCTTTATCCCAGCAATCCACAAAGTAGTTGAAGAGATCCATTTGATGCAGAAAATTACACACTTTCATCAAGTGCTTTAGTGTGAATGATGTGTGCGTGAAATAAGAAAATGGACTTTTAACTATCATGTTTAGACACTCCATTCAATAAAAACCAAAGAGACTTGCAAGATGTTATGGATTGATTTTTGTATGAATGTTCATAATGAGGACTGAATGAAAACACGAGACATCCAGAACAAATGAAATTTACTACATTTTTAACAAGACAAAATAACCGACAGGAGCTGTAGTGTCTTTAGGCAGGCACGTGAGTTTTGAGGTGTTCTTTTAGTTTGGGTATCGTCGGCTGCTCTTTACGACACACGTGGCATCGCAGAGTCTGCTTCAGTAGTTCACCGGCGCCGTCCTTCACCGTCACCTTCCCATCACGCTCCATCATCGCAATGACGTCTGCGGAAAGATGAATGCTAGTGAATCACGCGCGAACATCGCATCGTTTGTTCTGCTTCCACTTATGGCAAGCCGTTTTAGCTTTTAAACTTTGTTCTGACTATCTATAAATATATTTAAAGATAGTAACAATTGTATTTTGACGAGTGATAATTATAATTCGACTAGTCAGAATGACAATTAGAGATATCTGCAATTATAATCGCACTAGTAAGAAATCCAATTTGAGATATCTGTAATATATATTTGACTAGTCAAAACTCCATTAAAGATATCTGTATTGATGTCTTAGATATCTTTAAAAGATGCGTCATTTATCCGCAAAGGTCATTAGAGATATCTGCAATTCGGTTTCGACTAGTCACAATTATATTTTAAGATATCTGAATTGTAATTGCTCCTAGTCGAATCCGTCATGCGTGACGTAAAAACTTACATTTCCTCCGCACCACCCGGAGGCGCCATCTCCACAACTATATTACCTCGGAAAACGGTTGACAACGCAAAACAAGCCCGCGATTTGTAATTAATGCAGTTACTATTCCAGTGTTAATAACATACACAGTTACTTTTACAGTCATTTTATTACCTGAAAACCAGTTGAGATTTTTTGGCGTGCAGACAATGGTTAGAAAAGGCGGGGCTTAGCAGAGGCGTGGTTTGAGAACACAATTAAGATATCTATAAAATAATTTCGACTAGTCAGAATGTTCATTCAAGATATCTACTCTGAAATTCTTCCTAGTCACAAAGCTGAATGCAGATATCTCCAAAGAAAGATCCTCCAAGTCAAAAAACACACTGAGATATCTACAATTAAGTTGAAGATATCTTTAAATGAGTTTTGACTAGGACGAATTCCAATTCAAGATATCTCTAATTAAGTGTTGCCTAGTCTAAAATCCAGTTCAAGATATATACAACTGTAATTTGACTAGTAATAAATTATTTAAAGATATCTACATAATTATTTTTGGATATCTTAAAAAAACGATGAATTAAAGATATCTCCAATTTGATTATGACTAGACAAAACCCATTTAGAGATATCTCTAATTATGTTAATAATCCAATTGAAGATATCTCTAATTTAATTGCCACTAGTGCAAATTATAATTTGACATCTCTAACTAAGTTTTGTCTAGTCATAATCAAATTGGAGATATCTTTAATTACAATTTCTACTAGTCAAAACTCATTTGTAGATATCTGAAAATATTTTCCAATTGAAGTCAATGGAAGAATTTGACAAGTCATAACATTGTAGATATCTGTAATGTATATTACGACTAGTCACAATGATATAGTAGAAATCTCAATTGCAATTACGACGAGTCAAAATTGCAGAAGAGATATCTGGAAATGGAATTATGACTAGTCAAAAATGATTTATGACTAGTGCGGGAAGGAGTATTTAAAGCTAAAACGGCTTGCCATATCCACTCACCTTGAGACTCGACAAAATAGTCAGTGGTGAAGGAATTCCAGTGCTTCTTGTTCTTCAAACACGGCGAGTCGAAGTCTTGGCTGATGACGTGCAAGTGGACGTGACTAAGAGGAAATAAACATTTAATTCGACGTCCTCACACCAGCAGCCAATCAGGGCGCAGACGTGTGTACCTCATGCTGGGGATGGCGTGATATCCCAGACGGAAGCGCAGTTTGTGGGCGTCACGGCACTGCTGCACCATCTGATCTCCCACACGCTGCATGTGCTTCAGCAGGTCCACATGCTCCGACCGCAGAGCCTTCAGACTGGAGATCGAGTCCCATGGCAAAACCAGCCAATGGTAACGCGCCTTTGGGTACTTGTCCTTGATGACCACCACCTTATCATCTTTGTACACCTGAGGACAATAAATGGTAGCTGTTATGATTTTATACACGAACTACTGGGTCGGTAAGATTTTTGTTCAATGTTTTTGAAAGAAGTCTCTTTGGCTCACCAAGGCTGCTTCTTATTTAATCAGAAATGTAGCAAAAACTGTAATACTGTGAAATATTATTAGCATTTAAAATAACTTCTCTATATATGAAAAGTGAATATATTTGCATTTTATATCTGTGATCAAAGCTGAATTTTCAGCATCATTACTCCTGTCTTCTGTGTCACATGATCCTGAAGTAATTTTGCGGCACAAGAAACATTTGATTATAAATGTTGAAAACCGTTGTGCATTTTTTCCGGGATTCTTTGAATAGAAAGTTCAAAAGAGCGGCATTTAATCTTTTGTAAATTTATTTAATGTCACTGTTTAAAAAAATAAAAAATAAAAATAAAAAAAATAATATATATATATATATATAATCCAAAAGGGATATGACCCTATAAACCATCATTTATGAGGAAAATATTTTATATATAAAAAAAAAAAATTGACAATTGACTCCAAGCACAACTATGATATGTTTAAAAAATTTGAAATTACATTTAAATAAAAAGTGAGTACTAATAGGCTATATAAATCAAATTTTGGTTACAATTATAGATTACGACTCTCCCATGATTCTGAATTTAAAGCTAAACAAAAT